>JAJHUR010119347.1:0-11907 GCA_027495735.1 Lutjanus campechanus
GTGGGGGAGAAAAGGGGGGGGGGGGGGGGGGGGGGGGGGGGGGGGGGGGGGGGGGGGGGGGGGGTGGATGGAGGGGGGGGGGGGGGGGGGAGGGTGGGTGGGTGGATGGATGGATGGATGGGTGGATGGATGGATGGATGGATGGGTGGGTGGACGGATGGATGGATGGATGGATGGATGGATGGATGGATGGGTGGGTGGATGGATGGATGGATGGATGGATGGATGGATGGATGGATGGATGGGTGGATGGCGGATGGATGGATGGATGGGTGGATGGGTGGATGGATAGATGGGTGGATGGATGGGTGGGTGGGTGGATGGATGGATGGATGGATGGGTGGGTGGGGGGATGGATGGATAGATGGATGGATGGATGGGTGGATGGATGGGTGGATGGATGGATGGATGGGTGGATGGATGGATGGGTGGGTGGGTGGATGGATGGATGGATGGGTGGGTGGATGGATGGATGGATGGGTGGGTGGATGGATGGGTGGGTGGGTGGATGGATGGATGGATGGATGGATGGGTGGATGGATGGGTGGGTGGGTGGAGGGGTGGGTGGATGGATGGGTGGATGGGTGGATGGATAGATGGGTGGATGGATGGATGGGTGGATGGGTGGATGGATGGATGGATGGGTGGATGGATGGATGGATGGATGGATGGATGGGTGGATGGATGGATGGGTGGATGGCGGATGGATGGATGGATGGGTGGGTGGGTGGGTGGATGGATCAAAAATTCATGCTTGACCTTGTTTGCAGTTTGAAATGTCCTGTCACCGGTGGACTCTGGTGAAAATGCGTTTTGTACCGGTGGGGGATTTTTCACTGTGATACTGTGAGTGGCCACTATGAAAAGTTGGCAGCAGGGCTGAGTGCTAACATCCTGTCTAGTTCATATTATACATCTATGGTCAGAACACAGTGCATCACAGTTTGCCTTGACCGGTCAGTGACCACACTGACCACAGTCCACTACTGAAAGCACCTACAGTGGGTGTCAGAACTGGATTGTGGAGTAATGAAAGAAGGTGGCCTGGTTTTGATAAAGCGTTGACTTGGCCTCCAAATTCTTATTATAAGTCTGATCCATGTAGGCTCCGCCTCACAACTTACAGGACTTTAAGGATCTGCTGCTAACGTCTTGGAGCCAGATACCACAACACACCTTTAGAGATCTGGAGTCCACAAGTGAATCCTACAGCATAGTACAAAGTTACACAGCTGGTTTTAATGTTGGGACTGTTAGGTATTCTCTAGTTTATCAGCAAAAAAAGAGAAAAATGGATGAACAAAACATGAAAACAGAGCATGCCTGGCTGCATCCTCATCAACAATGGTTAAAGTTACCCTTCACAAACAAATGCAAATGTCATGCATCAACAAACCAGACTATAAACTATAAAAACAAGTCCTCATTAACACCCATCACATAAAATACAGTGCTAACAGGGAATCATTCGGCTGCCTTGAAAAAGAAGCTAACATTTGCTGTGAAAAATGCTTCTGGCTCTGCTCCAGACTTTTGCACGTAAGCGTTTTTGGCGTATCTGTATGCTGACGACAGGACAGATGAATGAATAATGATGACTCAGTGTGCAGACTGAAGTTTATCCGATCTTTGAGTTAAAGATGACATTGCACCGCCACACTTCAAATAGTGACAGTAAGATTAGCTTGCATGCCAGTATCTTTATTAAAGTGAATCAGCCATGAATCACCCTCGTGCATGAATCACACATCAATAAAAGCCTAATTTTACCTTCATCATGATGAAGATACAGAAGCATAGAAATGCATAGCAAAAAAACATATTGTCAGTTCTTTAGAGAACCCAAAATTTAACAAATCATGTTTTCAGGGGGAGCTCAGACTCCCCCTGAAAACCCTGTAGTTCACAATAAAGTGTTCCAGTACATCAATCTAGACCTCAAGCGTGATGACCCGACTTCAGAAGATACTCTGTGGCATCTCTTCTCTTTAACTTTCAACTAACTCCAATATAAATCCATCTGTGGAAATATCTGATGCTCAGAGCAACCAACACATACTCATCCCAGCTCATCAACTACCAACGCTGCCTTGTCACCACCCGTTGGCATTTCATACAGATGCACAAGGTACCCTTCAGCAGCTGTATGAGATGCTGCCACAAAGCCTTTTATACACATAATTAACTTTGTCAAACTGTCACAGTTTGGGTTGGTTTAGGCACCAAAACTATGTGGGTTGGTAACTGACCATGTTTTGAGCTAAAATACGTATACGTGTTAACGTACATGTCGTAACGCGTTAAAAGTCTTAATAATGTTTTAGTTTCATACAGGACATGAACTGCAGTCTAACGGGTGAAAGTCTTGTGTTTGTTTGAACCATCCATCCTCCCCACCGGACTTTCTTGATCTTTATGCTAAATTGAAAGCTGGGTGGGTCTCATACAGCAGCTGAGGGGCAGTGACAAAACATCTGTATTTGATGATTTGGGAATGAGAATGGACTGGATGACACTAAGTCTGAGAGCCAATGGGAAGAGAGTAGATGACTTTACACTTGATTTAACTGTTGTGACACAAAGTGAGAGGCTAATTGTAGAATTTGTTGCAAGTTGGAGCATTCATTTGTTGTCAAGAAGAGAAAAAAGAAAATAAATTCTTGAGATTTAATCTTTCCTTCTTTGGCAACAGTTTAAAGTTTTATTTTTTCTGTACAGTGTCCTTGGGTGTCTTGAAAGGCGCTTCCAAATAAAATGTATTATTATTATTATTATTATTATTAAATGCTCCCTAACTGAATGTAAACTGTGTGTTATGTCAGTTTTCATGGTGAACGATGTGGAGACAGACAAGCTAAAGAAAACTGATATTTCTGTTTCACTCAGGTTCTGTTTGATGTGAAGCATACATAGTCAATAATGTAACTGCAATATATCTGAGAGCCTCCAACAGAAAGACACCTCAGAGACCTCAGACTAATGAAAAGGGCAGACTTGCTTTGAAGGTGCAATTCAAGTTTAATGAATGAACTCACTTTATGGTTAAATCTTTATCTTTGATTCCTCACAGTCTTGACTACACCTGGATTTCTCCACTCTGTTCCTCTGAACCTGCCGACAGCCTTAAACCCTGATAAACAAGGTGGAATGTAACATATTACTTTTGTTGCATCTGTCAAAAAAACTGAGTTAAAATTAGAGAGGATTTATGGATGAACCAGTGATACTCACAGTTCCTTCCAATCCATTATCTGCCCAGAGTTCTTCGCCTTGAAGAGGAACCAGGCCCGAACTTGTTCTCGTCTTTATTCACCATCGTAAAAGAACCAGATTTAATCCAACAAGAAGAAGGAATCACAACTCTACAGCAGGGAAATCCTACAAGTATCATTGAAGCTGTACGGCGACAGTGATGAGGGTTGTTTTGGAAACATGGCAGTGGGAAAATCATGGAGACAGAAACGAGTCACGGTTGCTGTTATCCAGTAAAACACAGAGGTTTAAAGTTTTCAAAGAGTTTTAGATCAGTTGTTTGATCCAAAATCCATAAAAATATGTTTTTGCAACAAGTATCCAAAGGTGTCCTGTCCGAATCCAACAGAGAATTAGTTGTTCCAGGAGTTGTTCTGATGGTGATCCTCATTAAAATTATTCCAAATAACTTCTTTTACCATCATCAATCTTTTATATCCTGTTTTCAGAAACCTTCTCACCAAAGTCTTCAAGAAAGTTAGGAGTTGTTTCAAGTTGTTTCTTGGTAAATCAATCAATTCCACTTCTACCTCTGCTGACAGAAGCCCGAGGGTACAACTTTATGCTTAAAGTATCCATAAACTATGGATACTACTTTACATCAATGAGGAAGCCTAAGAGCTGTTCTCAGTAAAGTCCTCAGGGAATTTCAGTAAAATATTCCAACAGGTTTCAGTTGTACAACTTGTACCTCTGCTAACAGATGTCATACGGAATCAATTTACTCTTAAATATCAGTAAACTGCCCTCCCATCCATTAATGAGTTCAGTTATCATCTGCAAAGTGGCATTTGGGTGATGGGAGTCATTGTCAAAGTCCTCAGGAAATCTGGGACTCTCCCAAGACTTTTCTCAGTTTACCAATCAAAACTAGTAGCATCACTTAAACTTTCACACATTATTGATTGATTATTCCAGCTGTATCCTCTTTTCAGCTTCTTTCTCACCAAAAATCTTTCAAGTTTTCCAAGATTTTGCTTGTCAAACTGTCTTTTTTTTCTCCCTCAAAATGTCTATAAACTGGCTGTCCGTCTTTTTGTACTATCTCATGTTATTCACAACCAAAGTCCTCTGGACAGAAGAAAGTTTTCTAAGACTTTGCTTGTTTCATCAGACTGATCTTCAAGATATGAGAGAACGACCTGCCCATGTTTAACCTCTGTGATTTCTTAGTGAATGAAGTCATTCCCAACCAAAGTCATAAGGAAATCTGGGAGTATTCCAAGACGGCTTGGTTGACAGTGAAAACAACTCATTTCATTTAAACTTTTACGAATCAGTAAATAAACATCTTTTTTCAGCTCTATCCTTTTGTCAGAGTAACTCTCACCAAATACCTGAGAGACTTTGACAGTTTTCCAAGACTTTTTTCAGTCCGTCAATCAAAAACACAGCCGACAGTCCAAATTTATCCCCATCAGTAACTCCTTTCATCATCTGTAGAGTGATGTCACTGTGATCAGAGAGCTTCTCACCAAACTCCTCAGGGTATTTGTTGGTAATATTCCGTCAGGTTTCAGTCAGTTCGTCTTAATTATCATCTGTAAAATGATATCTGGGAAAGTAAAGTCAATCCCTGCACAAGTCAGGTGGGAGTTTTCAAAGATGTTGAGTGCTTCATCAATCAAATTTATTTGCTTGTCTGCCTACAAATCTCCAACGGTATCAATCAATCCTCAAGAGAGTATCTTCAGTACAGTGGTGTCTTCATGATTAGAGTCATATCCCAAGATATCATTTCACTTATACTTTTAAGTATCAGTAAACAAAACATGTTTCCAGCTGTATTGTCTCAGAGTAATTCTCAACAAATGCCTGAGAATATTTGTCACTTTTTCGACGATTTTTGATGCAGTCCAATAGTCCAAATTTATCCTTAAATTAGCAGTAAATTGTTGGTCTACCCATCAGTAACTCCTTTCAGTGATCAGAGTCCATCCCACCAAACTCCTCAGGGAATTTAATGAATATATTCCAACAGGTTTCAGTCCGTCAATCAAACGACAGCCGTATCACTTCATCCTTCACACATTGGTAAACTCTCCATCCGTCCATTCATCTGTGTCCTCATCTTTCATCTCTGACATGAAGTCTGGTGGATCAGAGTCGGTCTGAGCGGCTGGAAGTTTTCAGCGAACGAGTTGATTTTGTACTGAAACATGATCCAGAAAAAAGGAGTAAAGTGAAAGTCCTGCAGAGATTTCTGGAGGGTCAGTTCAAGTTGTCAACCAAGTTCATCATATTTGTATCCATTAATCCATCAATCCGGCTGCATCCTTGAGCCAAACGTTGCACCAAATCTCCACCTGTAAACCTAAAATTCTGATCTCTATCTGTTCTTGCAGTTTCTGCTCACCCTTTCTTTCTAACATTATCCTTCACTTTCCTCCTCTTCTTCTTTTCTTGTTCTTTTCTCTCTCTGCTACATTTCCTCCTGACTGAACCTCCTTTTTCATCCTCTCATTGCTTTTCCCTGCTCATTTTCATGTCATTTGACCTCTTTTCCTCTCCCACCTGCACCTCTTTTTCTTCTCTTTTTACCTTGACTTTAATCGTTTCTTCTGTCTTCACCTCCTGCTCTTTTCTGTATCTTTATCCACCCCTCATTTTGCTCCCTCTTCACCTAATTTTTGCCCCTCTTTCCTTGCCTCTTTCCTCTTGTTTTTCCTTTAAATCCACCTCCTTTTGTCCATTCTACCTCTCCTTTTCTGTCTGATGTTCTCCTCCTTCTTCCACCTCTCCTTTCCCTCTCCCTCTCTCCTCTCTCCTGTAGCTCCTCAGTCTGTTCCTGCAGTATCGCAATGCTTTTCCTCTCCACCCCTCCCTCTTTCCTCCTCCTCCTCCTCCTCCTCTTCCTCCTCCTCCTCCGCTAACTCCAGGAGAGAGAGAGAGAGACAGAGGGGTGGAGGGGGGATGAAGGGAAGCAGCAGCAGAGGAGGAATAAAGGATTAGAGGTAGAAATATAAACGAGTGAATGAAGAGCGGGTGGATTCCTGCCTCTCGTTCCTGTTGTTGCTGGGAAACACTGGCGATGCTCCAACCTTCCTCCCTTTCCTCCCTCCCTCCCTCCCTCCCTCCGTCCGTCCGTCCATCCGTGTGCCTCACTCACCTTCCCTCCCTCTCCTCCCCCCTCCCCCCTCTCTTCACAGCCCCGCCTCCTCGTCGTGTCGACACACAGCAGCCGTGAAAACCACACACACACACACACTTGACATGCTACATGAATACTTCATGAGATGACAGACACCCCCGCTGCCCCCCCACTACTGGACTTCAAAGACACTCAGCATGTGTGTGTGTGTGTGTGTGTGTGTGTGTGTGTGTGTGTGTGTGTGTGTTGACACAAAACAACAGATTTGCTGACTGAACAATGAGGTGATGGAGAACAAACTGAAGAATGATTAGATTAATGTTTAAATGATTTTAATGAAGTTAAACACATTCTGTGGTCAGACTGCACTGAAATGAATGTAGTCTGTTTATTTACAGTATTACTACCATGAAACAGACTTATAAATATAATGTAAATCAAATCAGTTTCCCTAGAGGAGGGAAAAGTCCACACAGTCTGTCCTCCAGTACAAGTACAGATACTCGAGTAAAAGAAGAAGTACTGATTTAACTTGTTTACTGCAGTAAAAGTGAAAAAGTTCAGGCTCTGAAATCTCCTCAAAGTATAAAAATAAAAAGTCGTCCTCTGAAGGACATTTCTGTACGAAGACAACTGAACCTTTTCTCCACCAGAGTCTTTTACGCTGCTTACGCCGTTATTTGCCTTTACTAGCATTACCAGTCAATGCTCACCATGATTAGCCATCATTTGCCATTATTAGACATTACTAGCCATAACTTGTTTTGGTATTATTAGCCATTACTTATCTTCACTAGCCATTTCTTAGTTACTTGTCATTATTTGTCTTTATTAGTCATTACTGTTTGATCTAATGCAGAAAACCTTATTACCCAGAGAACATCCTGCTTCAGCGTCGATTCAGCTCTATGATGAGAATATGGAGAATCAATTTTCAGCTTCACTCACTGCACAATTTGCTTTATCAGTTACAAAGTCTGAAAATGTCCAAACATCACAGAGACTTTGAGAAATTTGATGATCAGATTCAGACTGTGAATCAGAAACTTCTTTATACAAGGTATATTTGGGGTTAAAAAAGAAAATCAGTATGATTGCACAGATGATGAGTGATCAGAGGAGCAGATCAATACTGCAAGAAAAAGTGTAGAGACAGACCTGCAGAGAGTCCTGAGCCAACCTATCAGCGAGGATCCATATCCAGTCCAGTCCCAATCAATACTCTGAACCAGACACCAATCAATACAAGGTGAGCAGCCTGAGGGAATCTGTCAGAGTTAGCCTGTAGAGAGCAGGTCATCTGTTCCAGACCGGTTTATCTTTTAATTATTGATCATTCAGATTTACAGAAGTGTGAATCTCATATCAAAGATTTATAACATTGATCTAAAACAACAAGCTGCAGGCTCAGCACATTGACTTTTTTTTATTCCTCAACAGTTTTGATCACTAGACACAGACTCATTTTACTTCTTCCAATTCATTAATTATTATATATATATTATTAAATTAATTACTGCATTTTATCTTCTGTTGTCACTTCCAGACAGAAAATACTAAACTGAACTAAACTGAAGGTGTCACTTTAATAAATCCAGTTGGCTTCTTTTTATTCAAAATTTTTACTCGGAAACTTGTTTATGGTATCTTATTTTTATCTGATTTGTAGTCGTCCTTCAAAGACCAATTGCGCAGGACCAGAACCTCTCTCTGAGTGACAAACAACCACACAGAAACAAACAAAAGAAAACAAAGTGAGATGTAACATCACCTCAAAGAGACACAAGACCACCTCAAAGAGACACAAACCCACCTCAAAGAGACACAAGACCGCCTCAAAGAGACACAAACACACCTCAAAGAGACACAAGACCACCTCAAAGAGACACAAGACCGCCTCAAAGAGACACAAACACACCTCAAAGAGACACAAAACCACCTCAAAGAGACACAAGACCACCTCAAAGAGACACAAGACCGCCTCAAAGAGACACAAGACCACCTCAAAGAGACACAAACACCTCAAAGAGACACAAACACCTCAAAGAGACACAAAAGCACCACATAAAGCTTTTTGGGTTGAACCCGAGAAGTCAAAATGTTTGTAAATGTTTCAACAGAATAATAAAGGATCAGTTGACTCTTATAGAGGCAGCAGGTGAACAGATCAGAGTTGTGTCATATATGAGATCTGAACTGTGTTTCAAAGCTGAAGTTGTGGTTTGACAGAATATGAAGGATATTGTAGACGCAGTCTGAATATAAAATTAAACGATGGTCAGTGTCTCTGACGGTGCTTCAGTCCTTGTTAGCCTGGACAGACGTTAGCTTGTCAGCAGCTCCACCTCTGCACCGTCAGGCTTCATCTTCCTGCTAATTATTACCGTCTGCACGTCTAAACTTAGAGTCTGTGCTGCTGCTGATGGCTGACGAAGCACACAGAGAGGGTTCAGTTCCCCACAGAGACGTGTGGGTACGAGCAAGTCACCAGCACTGCTGAGACGCTCATTTACAAAGACAGAGGTTGCAAAAAAATGCTGCCTGTGTTGTTTCTGAATGTGCTCAAACTAAACTCCAGTGTGCTGAAGTGATATCTGGCATCTATCTGACAGCGTGGACGCATGAACTTTAACTGTCTGACTGGACTAATAACATGAGCTTTTTGAGTTGTGTAGAAATCTTCCACCAGCTCGTCTCCTCTGAGGATAAAAATGTTTTCTTCAGTGTTGTGGATAAATCAAGAAACATGCTTCTCTTGGCAGTCTGACCGAGACCACGCAGTTGAAACTTTTATATCAATACATTTTTGTGAGCTTGGAAATCCTCAGCCAGATAATATTTAATATCCTTTAAAACATTAGAACAAATCAAAGTCTAATTTGTCGAGATGTTTCAGCCTGAGGAGCTCTGTTGGGAGTTGATCCCTTCACCCTGAGAGCACCATGTTAATACATCACCACTGCAGCGGCAGGAGGTCAGTGGGCTGCCCGGGGGGAGCTGAGGAATAATGTGACCCACATCCAGAAAGAGCCTTGGTGAGTGGAGCGTCCTGCTGAGACCCAAACCTGGAGGTTTTCTTTCCTTTTAACAGATGAAAGCCTGAAGGAACCTGAGGCTCCTGCTGCTCCTTTAATTCACTGCGTTCACCTGAAGACTTCTGTCTCAAGTGGTCCCGTGTCTGAATGTGTAAAGACAAATTCATAGAGGACTTTTACAGCCCAAGGGTCTTATTTATAAAACAGACAATACCAGTACCATTAAAGTGATGCAGTTCTTCATTTGATACCTTTTTTCTCTCCTGACTAGCTTGATTCAAAGTAACACACCAACAGCAGCTCACAAGAGAAGAAACACAGCTGCAGCCAATATAATATATATATATCACCTAACAGGGCAGGTTTATTAAGGAAATAATAAACTAACAGGGAGACCTAACGTTAGTGCCACAACCAGTGTGTTTTTTCCTGCCCCATATGTGAAAAACCTTAGCCTAACCCCTAACCTTTATGGCAACTCTGTGGGGACACACTATCCCAAATACAGAAGTTTTGTAGTCATGATGTTACGATTGTAGAGGGCTCAGTGGGCGATGGATGATGGCATCGACCATTAGCCTGGTCTTACACTCAACCTCACCACAGACTGTATGTGTTGTAGCTGCTGTGGTCGTGGACCAATCTCACTTTACATCAAAGACGACATTTGATTAGGTTTAGCTAGAAAACTACTTGGGTGGGTTTAGGAAAATATTCTGGTTGGGGTTAAAGCAAGTACATTACAAATGTCATGTGATGGCAGTGGTGCGACTGAAGTCGTTTTCAGAATGAAACTAAAGTAACTTTAAACTTTAAATGACTTTATGTTGACTTTCAGGTTCACACAGGACATGAACCCTGGTCTTCTGGATGAAAGTCCTGCGTTTGCTTGACCATCCGCCTTCATGCGCCCTATAAGACTTTCACGCTCTTTTTCTCCTGTCGTACTAACTATGCCCACTAGAGGTCGCCAGCTACCAATAAACGTAAAAATAACTCGGAATATGCTGCTTGCACACTCAATTTAAACACTTGTTTTTCTGCTGAGGACGGTCTGTTAATGTCCAGAGATCTGAGTCCAACGTCCAACTGATTCAGTCCAGTGATGAGACTGAACTGAGTGATGTTCATCTGTGGGAAAATGTCAAAAATCATGACACAAAAAAGTAGAAAAGTATGTCACCAGACTGACGTGCACTTCCTGCCTCTCCTCTGTGTGCAGTCTGATTTACATTCTTGTAACTTTTCAAAGTCAGCAGCTCTGACTTGTGTTTCACTGACATCAGACCCTGCATGGTTAATAAGGCCGCTCATCGTTGTCAGAAGCTGTTTTCAGGTCGTGTTTTGGTGCATTGCTGCAGCTGTGGAGCTTATTCACACACTGATGCAGTGAATCTGTTTGCTCTCTCAGATTCAGGAGAGAAGCTCTTCAGTCCAAGAAGTCGATACAAAACCTCGGGCCGACAGCCAGAAATCCACTTTGGGGAACTCGACCCCCCACCACCACCACCACCACCACTCCCTCTGTCGGGAGCTGGATTTAATGTTTCCTTCATTTTGAGTTTTTACTGGTTAAAAGTCTGAACTAACAGAAATATTCAGAGAACAATGAGCTCAAAGTTCTGCTTAATGAAGAAACAGATGATCTAATCACAGTGATTCACAGTGACAGAACGATGAAGACGTATTCCTGCATCTGTATCCTGTGGAAGCTCATATAAACAAATGGACTGAGAGTGCATGAAAAGATAGGACACGCTCTGCGTCCAAACTGACCCTGGTGCAGTTTGATTGTGGTCTGAAAGAAAACAAACCAACCACAGGATTTTATAACAGCAGGTCTGTGATGATGATGTGTGCATTAGCTAGTTTACTGTGATGCTACCAGCTACTGAGACATTATTTTGAGAAAGTCTCCATTATGTGAGTTCTGTCTGTCTCAGATCTTCTTGTTCCTCCACACTGATGGAAATGAACTTGACCCAAAACTGTTAACATCAGTTTGAGTGGAGCTAAAGACTCAATTTACACCAAAATACCAACAACTGTCTTCATGCAGCCTCTTTAACTGAACCCAGAACAGACGAGCAGAGTGAATTTAAGAGAAATATCAACCTGAAGACAGAGCCCTGAGTCTGGACTGACAGGCTCCTGTAAGACCTGTCAGACTCACTGACTCACAACACCAACACCACCTCCACCTCTGTCACAAACCCCGACGTGTTCGAGGGCGGAGACGTTTCACACGTCTCCACAGCAAGGTCTCACTCTGTCCTCTGAATTATGGACGACTTCTTCTTCTTCCTCTGGATGTGAGGGAGCTTGAAGCTGAATGTGGGATGAGCTTCGTCTTCGTCTTCGTCGTCGTGGGGAGTCTGTGTTTCATGTGAGAACATTCAGCTTTAATGTTCTCATGATCTCAGAACACTCTTCTTCTCTGCAGCTCAAAGCCTGTTCAAAGTCACTTCAGCCTCCTCTTCGTCCTCTGTGCTCTCTGTACCATGAACAGCAGCTAATGCATACATATCA
>JAJHUR010119349.1:0-18730 GCA_027495735.1 Lutjanus campechanus
CAGCACCAAGCACATTATTAGTACCAAAAACTATGAGGAATGAAGCAGAAAACTACCCTGTTTTTATGTTGAATGGTTTAGTTTTGATCCATTTCTGAATAATGTTATCTTAAGCTGCAGAAGTTGGTGAGAGCGCACACAAGTTCAGGCTATGTCATTTTTCAGAACAGAACTAGCATGTGGTACAAAGACAACATTTGCATGTTTGACAAAGGGAATAAAAGTAAAATGCCTGCACACTTAGCTCAGCAGGCTTGCTGCCTATAATTACTTCTTCTTTGCTCTGGCAAACTACTAATTATGAAGATGTTTCATGTGCTATTACTGTGCCCCGAAGAAGAGAGGAGGTGGAGAGAAATCCAGTGAGAGAAAGAAAATATTTTCCCTCTTTTTCTTTCAGTGTTTTGTTTTTCGTATAAGCTCCTATTTAGGGCTGCAAAGATGATTTTCACGGTGGACTAATCTGTTGATTATTTTCTTGATTAATCCTTTAGTTCTTTAGTCTGTAAATTGTTACAAAATGGTGAAAAATGACAATCAGTGTTCCCAAAGTGCAAGATGATGTCCTCAATGTCTTGTTTTGTCCACAACCCAAAGATATTCAGTTTACTGCCATAAAGGAGTGAAGAAACTAGAATCAGAGACTTTTTTCTTTATTTTTCTTTAAAAATGACTGATTACCGATGAATCAATTATCAAAATAGTTGGAAATAAATTACATAATCAAAATAGATTAATCAATCAATCACAGCAGCTTTACTCCTATTCCGTTTAAATGTAGTTAAATGTAAATGTAACTATTCAATACCACGTTTAAAAACAATACAATTCTATAATTTAATAGTAGCAAAAGTATGTAATCTATTAGAGAGGAAAAAAAACTCTCCAACTTTGTTTCCGTTTTCTTTTTGCCGATGTCTCCAGTATCATTTTTTATAGTAGCACTGGGACTGAGCAGTGGTTTTAAAGACAGCATTACAGTAAATTGATGTAATTTTCTGAACTGCCAGACTGTAGCTGTTCTGTTATTTGAAACAGGGGCCAATGCCAGTGAGTTTTGACCCCCATGGCGGTGAGGTGGCGAGGTGAGAACGATAATATAACACATACAACAGAAGGAAAATCAGAAATGAAAATGTTTCTGCAGTATTTTTGACATTTAATCCGGTAATAAGTCAAATCGGCCACTAGGTTTTATTGTGAAAGGCTACGATAAATTACGACATACATTAGTTTTTGATAGCCAAAAGGCTGTTGGTCACTATGGAAACACATCAACAGCTGCAGGAGCACAGGCACTGTGCCAGTTGAGAACACGTGAGTGACAAGTAAGTGACTGTGTATATGTGTTTAATCTTGGCTGCGGGTTGGGTCGCAGGAATTATATTAACCGTTAAGAGCAGACGCGGATTTGACCTCAAGATAAGCGCAGATATCAGGTCCATCCTGGTACTCAGCCTTGCGGTTGCAGGTTTGCAAGACTAGACTCCTGCAGGACTCTGAAACAAATACTGTTACTGAAACAAGTACCAAACAATGTATTTTATGTTGTTTTTTGTTCACTATCACTACCCGGGTCAAATGCGCCACTCTGACAGTACAGCTGGCCCCAACCTGGGCCCTCGGGCTCAGTCTCAGTACTCAATACCTTTTAGGTATTGATTGAAATAACCCACTTCCAAATAGCATTGAAACCTTTCCGGTCAAATATTATCTTCAGTCAATCCATTTTGTACCCAGATCTAGAAAAACATGACTATTTGTATGGTTTTGCTCGCAACCAATAACCACAAAGACTCTTAATGCAACATGTGATTGGCCCTTTACCACAGCTACAGCTAGCGGCTACTAGCTGCCCTCACCCACAAAGCTGAACCAGAACCAAGTCATTACCCGCAATTATAAACAAGTCAAATCCGCACCCGCATGAAACCAAAGTCCTGCGTCCCATCCAGGACTTCAGTCCACCAAGGCTGGCGGCGAGTACAGTGAGGCAAGTTTAATGAGCATTAGAGGTGGTAACAAACGCCATACATCACATTTCAATATAATAAGTGATATGAAGTTCAAGTCAAGCAATGTTGTCTTTAAAGACACGTTGAAACGCTAAAGGAAAAGCGAGTGTCAGCTCCTCGTGCCGGTTTTTTTCTTTCTTTTTCTTCTCCATTTCTGTCTCTTCTGCTACGTTCCATACTTTGAAATTGTTGTATTCTTCGAACAGATTGAAAGAAATGTTAAAATCAGCCCTCACCCCCGTGTGATTTATACTGTGACTAGCCACTTGGTTGTAAAAGGGACCAGAATTATTCCTTGTCATGACAACAGTAAGTACTTGTTTCATAACTTTCAATTTTGAGTGTAAAACTTTGACCAAAAAATCTTTCTTTTGTTTCATATTGTTGGCAAATGACCGTGGTACAATCGGGATAATCAACTTGTAAGTGTGCGTTAAACAGTTTGTAGTCACTCCGCTTTGCGTCGGATTCTTCTTCGCCTCCACTTTGTACTGTCAAACCATTTAATGCCCACCTACTCATTGATCATCCCTCACATAGCAGACCGTTACTATGTATAACAGGCCGTTGCTATGAAGAACAGAACGTTGCTATGGAAGCAGTTTTGATGCTCTGGAGGAACAATAAAATCATTTTTACATTCATATTGTCTGTCAAATTATTGATTTTTTTGGTAAATAACTGTGAAATAAGTGGGATAATGCACTTCAGGGTGACTCCAGACCCCTCTGCTTTGCGTCAGGATCCTGCATCACCTCAGTTTATTTTGCCATAACGACCTGCTCGCTCCACCTGTTAGACAGCGTTTTCGTGGGTACCCGGCCTGGTGCAGAACTATTATAGAAGTAACCAAAAAAAAGTATCGAATGAAGTAGTCGATGGGTACTGGCATCACTTTAAAGGGATAGTTCAATCAAAAATTAAAATTCAGTCATTGTTTACTCTCCTTCATGCAGATTGAAGGTCGGGTTTAGTGTTTTTAGTCAACAAAACACTGCTGGAGTTTCACAGGAAAACAGCGTTGCAGGATCTCGCAAACAATTGAAGTGAATGGTAACCAGTTTTAAAACATAAAAAACAACAGAAAAAAGTGCCTCTGTACTGCTTGTCTGGTGTAGTCCAAGTCTTCTAAAGCCCCGACTTGCCAAGTTGACTTGAAAGACGTCATTTACATCGTGTTTTTGGTCTAAATTTTCACTGTAAATGCTGTAAACATTTGCTTGCAGACCGTCTGAACTGGGTGTGTGTGGCGTGACAGTCTGCATGAGCAAGTGAACAGCATGTCGGGGCTTTAGGAGACCTGGATTACACCGGACGAGCAGTATGGATGCATTTTATGTTTTGTTTTTTTCTGTTTTTAACATTTGAAAAATGGTCACCATTCACTTCAATTGTTTGTGGGATTCTGCGATCTTGCTTTCCTGTGAAACTCCAGCAGCACTTTGTGGACAAAAAAACTGAACCAACCCTTCAATCAGCATGAGTGTGACAAGATAATGACTGAATTTTCATTTTTGGGTGAACTCTCCCTTTAAAGCGACTGGTATTGGTACTGGTATTGTAATATTTATTTAAACCCAGCCCTATTGGCCCCCTAAGTAAAATCGGTCTAGAACCGCCACTGCTAAAACGTAGACGTGCTGTTGTTTGAAACTGGTTGACAGACACACAGACAGACAGATGTGGCTGGGATGTGGATGCACGTGACTTTCCGCGACTGCAAATCAATTTGCCTCCCAGTGTTTACACGCTGTCCAACCCAATTATGCACGCTGGTATCAAATTCAGAGTTTTAGTCCTTTAAATTTTTAATTCCCACATATCATGAAGGATTCATCTGGCTGTCACTGATATGAGACCGCTAAGAGCTCTCGGAGTGCCGCGGCTCGGAGCACCAAATGTGCCGTTAAGCAACGGTTTGACAACAATAGAAGGGGGGAAAACAATAGCAGAGCTGAGGTAGTAGCCCCTCCATGTGTCTCATTTTCAAAGGCAGTTACAGTGACGGGCACACGGCATAATTAGCTTTTGGAAACCATTGTTTTTTACACGAGGAAATTTGGGCTCTTTTCGGGTGGAGATAACCAGACAAAACGTTACACTTTGTAGTCTTTGTTTGTGGCACACAAGCAGACAATTAAATACCAATGTAGCGCTATGCGAACATGACAGGTGAACAAAGAGATACCACTCACCTCAGAAATGCAACATATTATTTTCTCTTTATCATTCCTGCGTCCGAAAACAGATGAAAAAAAAATAGATTAAAAAAAAGAGAGAGAGAATCTCCACTTGTCTCTTCGGTCAGCTTGAAAAACCCAACTTCATGGTCCCGAACCTGCGAGCAACTCCAGAAGAAAAAGAGAAAACCCTGAAGCTGAAGATGAAACAACTCCTCTTTCTTTCCTCTGCTCCACCACTCTTGGCTTCAATTTCTCACTTGCCTCTCGGTGTCCAGCAGCAGACAGACGCGCTGTTGTTGTAGCCAGCAGCACCTCATGTAATATTGAACACCGATAATGGAGCAGTGCGACGGGGAAATGGAAACGCTTCTCTTGCGGTTTTTATTCCATGTTTACATCATGCAACCTTTTATATCCTCCTTTTTTTCCCCCGAACGAGCAGTAGTCTTATGCGCGCTTCCCTTTGTGCTCTCCTCTCCTCTGTCTCGTTCACTCACTGTGGATAACGGGTTAAACCATTCCCGCAGCGCCAGAGGGGGGTGGAGAAGAGGAGCTTTTCATGTGTGGATGTATGGGAACGAATGAGCTTGGTGACTCGTGGCCAAATGTTGTTGTTGTCGGGGATAAAGAGACGGGGAGATGAGGAGGAGGAGGAGGAAGAGAGGATCGAGGGGAAGGGAGAAAGTGAGTGAGGAAGAGGGAAAGAAGAAACAGAGGGGGTGATGGACGGTGAGGATGCTAAGGAGGCGTGTTTGAGGTCTATAATCCACATGTGTCACCAGAATGTATTGCACGTGTGAGAAGCGATTAAAGGAATAATTTAAGTGGTATGTTCAAAATAACTTAATCAACGCGAATTTCAATGCAGAAACAGCAGGCTTTACTCTCCTTTAAATTTCATGTAAGGATGTTTTAAGGGAAAAACAGTTAATCGATCATCCTAAGGATTTCCCTAAAGCGATTAAAGGGAAAACCCTTTAGACTTGGACCAACAAGGATGAATTTAATGTATTTGTATTTTTTTTAATGAATACTTATCAGAGTTTAGCAAAACTTGGTTTAAAATGAGTTAATCCACACTAAAATTAAACCGAACTCTGTTGCACAACTTAAAATTAATCTACGTTTTAGTAAAGCCAAGTTTATTTGCGTAAATCAAAAATAAAAGTAAGTAGTTTGATCAGCATGGAGATCCTTGCTTACCCAAATAAAATTAATTAAATAAATAAATAAAGTCGTGTTGGACCCCGGTATAAAAGAGGAGGACACTGAACTTTCAGCTGATCTGTATTCCTTAACAAAATGTTGCATCGTTTGTGTGCTAGCTTGCCAATAAGTAGAAAAAAAGTAATTGTTTGCTAGCTAGCTAAAAAGTTAACAATACTTTACATTGTTGCTAGCTAGCTAAATAGTTGTTTAGCCTAATTAGCCTACTCATGATGGCTCAGTGTAGAATAATTTTGTTCAATCCATCTTAAAAAGCCAGCTGTTTCAAAAGTTAAACCTCATCAAGTGTAAGTTTAAAGTTAATACTGAATCACAGTTGGAATAGGAGTCTTAAATCTGGGCGCGAAAGAATTAAATTTAATCTAAGTTTGGAATAAAAACTAAACTGAGGTTTAAAGTTAATCTTTCTTAATTTTAAGCTTTTGTTGCAACCTAATTTATAGTTAAACCACAATTTAATTGAAAATGCTATCTAGTTGGTGCAACCCAGCCTTAATCTGTAATGCCCTTAGCTACTTAAGTAGTTCCTTACGTGTTGCTAGAAGGTCCTTAGCTATCATTTCGCTTAGAAAATTTTAGGGGACCCAAAACAGTCCCTTAAAAGTGAAATAATCTGCGGAGCATTGACGCTAAAACACATTTTTCAGGACAGAGAAAACCTACTGGACACTATGAGTGATGCTAGCAACTTGTTAGACAGTATAGATTTGACGTTAGCGCTAGCTAGCCAAACGTTAACATAACTGTCCCATATCAGCCGTTTTTGTCTCCTTTCTTCTTGTCACAGTAATATTTCCATATTTCTTCATCACTTCATCTACGGTTGGCTTCACAGCAAGATTTGTCACACTCAGTTACTTCTTACTACATCTTCTGCATAGCTAAATTTACTTTTTGGATAATGTGCGTGTTCTTTCCATATTTTTCAAGAACATAATTCTCATCTTCCTTTATTTGTTTCTCTTTGTTGTCTATTTTTGAAAAGCTAAATGTGTCAGTTAAGCTAGCTAACAACTGACAATAATTCTCTCAGGTAACATTAAAGAAGAAGAGTGAGTGAAGTGTTACCATGGTAACTGGACTGTCTATGTGCTGTATTATGACAAGAACTGCTGTGAAGACAAAGAGACAACCTGAGAGGTTTTGTGCAATGCTCCTAAGTGAAACCCTTAGTTGAGAGAAATGTTTTGCTAAGTCTGAAATTTAGGTTGGTTTACATATAGTTGATTATTGTACATGTCACTCTTAGGATGTCAATTACTGATGTTTTCTTGTTGCTAAACCATCCAGAGCACAGCAAAATAATGAGAAAATAAGGAAATCCAGTCATAAGGTGTATGCAGCCACCACCACACACTTCCAATAAGTCATAAGTGATGATTGAAAGGTTTATTTCTATATGAGTATACTTTTTTTTGTTTAGAAAATGTTGCATATTTTACCTTTAAAGCAGTTACTTTTTTATTTGCAACAACACAAAAACATACAATCAGCTACATATTAACAGCACATGTAAATGACAAATTCATATAAAGAACACAAGTGTAAGCTGGAGACAGTAAAAGAAAATATTTTAAAAAATGAATAAATTAATATGTAAACTAGTTTCTTGTTTGTTGTTTTGGCAGATTATGATGTTCTGAAAACTGTATAATCACCCCCCTCCTCCACACACTAAATCATTTTACTTCTCACATGCAAGACAGCTTTCTGTTAAGCACGCTCTCATACCAGATTACGCAACGGAGATATAATTACATCCAGCGTAATGGTGGGAGGGGGGAAAAAAAACATAAGTACTGGCTTCATCTTTTGAGGGCTGTATTGTTCTGCTGCTTGTTATGTTTCTTCCCTCAGCACCAGTGGACTGTTATAGTTCAGGACCTTGGAGAGCTCTCGGCCAGCAGCAGCCACCTGTGTCAACAAAGAGCTGCTGATTTATTTCTGTCATTAAATACTACAGCAAATTTATTTTAAGGGTACTGTAGGGGTTGTTTTACACCAGGAGCAGGGAATTATAAAATAAAAATAAAATAAAATAGCAAACTTGCAGACATGTCGTTACAAAGCCATTACTTACACCAGTCAGAACAGTTTGATCTGTGTGACTCCCCCTCTGCAGTCTCAGTCCTCAGCCAGACTTTTGTATAATGTCTGGCTGAGGATTATAATGTATTTTACTGTTATCAAATAAAGATAACAGTAAAATAATTTACTCATAGCTCTGAGGATACTGTTTGTATGTGGGTACAGTATAATGTGGGCCAATAGCACCATCTCCTGGAGACCAAAGTGGCTCCCTATGGCGTGGAACCGAAACACATTACTTGAACCGCATAAAAACCTGCTGTAGTCAATAATGACAAATATAGTTATCCTGAGAGACACAATGATGGGGTACAAGAAGTAGAAACATAATTGTTCCAATACGGTTGTTCCTGAAGGGATGATGTTACTTTTGGTTTGTCAAGAGTTCTTCATAAGACGGGTTCCATTGAGAACTCTTCATCTAAAGAAAACCTTATTTAGAAGAGAGAGTTCTTCAAGATTATTGGAATCATGGGTGTTAAAACATGTTTTCTCAATTTCAACAATGGTAGTTGTATCATAGATTGATCAAATGATGGATGACCGCAATAAATATGGGATTCAGTATTTTTTTAATTTTTTTTTTTTTGCCACATTTATAAAATACAGTATTGTTCTTTGTAGAACCCCCGGGAGACAAGATGGTTATAGGTGAAACCCTTGGAACATAAAAGGGCTCGTGGTAGAACCCCCTGGATGGGTTCTAGATGAAACCCTTGGAAAATAAAAGGGTTCTCATTAGAACGTCTTGGATTGGTCCTAGATTAAACCTATGGAATATAAATGGATTCTCGGTAGCACACCCTGGATGGGTTCTAGATAAAACCACTGGAATATAAAAGGGTTCTTGGTAAAGCCTTGTGGGTCAGCTGCTATTTGCATTCTTAGAAGGTGGGAAGGTTCTGGAAAGAACCCTCAGACAGGGTTCTGTTTGGAACCATTACACTCAATCTATATTTTTTGCCTCATCTGCAGAATGCAATATGGTTCTTTGTAGAAACCTCAGAAGACAAGACATAGACATTGAAACCCTCACAAAAATACTTTTAGATCCCCTGCGTGGGTTCTTAGTACAACCCCCTGAGTGAGTTTGAGAAGAAACCCTTGGAATATAAAATTCTTGTTGGTAAAACCATTTGGGTGGGTTCTTGTTGGCATCCTCAGAAGGTGGGAAGGTTCTGGATAGAGCCCTCTGGAGAGGGGGGTCTGGGTGGAACCATTACACCATAGAAGGGTTCTCTGCAGTACCTCTCATAACGGGGTTCTGGGTGGAAGCTTTCAAAGATGATCCCAGGTATAATCCCAGGTATATCCACGTGGAACCCTTATAAAAGATTCTGCCAGGAAACTTAAAAGGTTCTCCTCCAGGTACAAGTTGAAGAACCCTGTATGGTACTAGTTAGCACTTTCATTTCTATGAGTGGGACATTTTCCAATTGGCAGCTCATTTTAAAGATTCAGGGGTTTCCATTGGCAGAAACAGAATATAATAATATATGTTTTCATGAGTGTGTAATCACCTGAAAATAAGAATCACTGTGTTTTCACTACTGAAGAAAGCTGTTTTTCATTGAGGCTACAGAGGGAACAGGTTCTCTTCCATGGAGACAGTGGCACAGAACGGACAAACCAAACCCTGGCTCTAGTTAGGGCCTTTTGCATTTTTTTGCACATTTGGTGGCCACTGTAGTTTCTCCTTCACACTTGGAAGGGGAGGGTGCTCGGTCCTCTGCAGCAGCTGCAGGTTCAATTCCAGCCTGTGGCCCTTGGCTTCATGTCACCCCCTCACTTTCTGTTCCCATTCCTGTCTGCTTGTCAGCAGTCCCCAAAGACAAAAAGCCCAAATAAACTTTGAAAAACATCATTGGTGTCTTTGCTGGTGCCTACTAGTTGTTTATTCCTTGAGCTGCTGAGCTGCTCTTCAGTGATACTCTGTCATAATGACCTGCGGGTTTCATGGCACTTGACGTTATGTAATATTATCAGAGTGAGGCAGATGGCTCTTTGAAGCATTAATGCATGATGGCCTGGCTTTTTCTTACCATTGTTTGTTTTTGTTTTTTTGGTTACTTATGAATGGCAGTATATTTACTATATTTACCATGAATTTGAGACATTTTTACGTTTAAGACCTCTTGACCAAAGGATCTGAGGCCAAATTTATGGTAAAAAATGAGATTACAAAAGATCAACAATGAGTATTTTTAAATATCGTGCAGAATTTTCTTCAAAAACACAGAACATTTTGTTCATGTTGTAGCTCTGCCGGTTGATTTACAGTCTCCTGTGTAGCACAGTTTTCCTGTGCGGACGCGCAGCAGCATCTGTGCCTTTAAGAGCATCTCTGACAGCATCCTCCTCCTGTCACGGACGCGCACACAGCAGCTCAATATTTGAGAATACAGCTTAGCTTTCTGCACACACACATCTTCCTAAAGACACACCATAACATCACATAATTGCATTTATCACCTTTATTTCTCCACTGGACATTGATGCATTTGCCTCAACGGTCGCCGTAGCGGTCCATCCGATCGTTGTTGCTTTTATTTCCTTCCTCCCCGCATCCAAAGACTGATCTACGCTACAAGATGGCTGAGTTGAACCTGGGGAAGGGGCTGACTGCAGGGAAAGTGGCCAGCAACGTTCAGAAAAAGCTGACGAGAGCCCAAGAAAAGGTAAGAGCTGCTCGGTGACATGTGGATGCGTGTGTGAGGGATGAATATTCAGGCCTACAAGCCGCGGAGCAGCAGCACCGCTGCCGCATCCTCCGTCCAGGCGCAGTGTCGCATCACGACATCATAATAATACGGTGGGCAGGGATGGATGCTGTGTTTGGGGACGGGGATGGATGTCCACTTCAAATGCATCGCCCCTGTAGTCAATGTCACACAGCGGGCACGTTCATATTGCAGTGAGATATACTGATCATTTCATCTCTCATAATGAAGCCCATGACTGATGTGTTTCTGCAATTTTAAATCAACAACTGCGTGTCTAAGTGAGTGTTTCTCACATGAATGGTAACTGCAGAGACACCCTCTTGCATTTTACTGTGACGATAATTAGCACCTATGCTGCAATATGTATAGGTGGTAGATATGAGGCCTAGTCTATGCGTCCATGCTCCTGCGCGTTGTGCATTGAATAAATGACAGGGGGCGCTATTTGGCTATCATAATGCATCGTGTTGCCCTGTAGGGCTTACATGACAGGCAGACAGAAAACAGATACCCTGTAAACCCAGTGAGCATTATTTATATGTGAATGTCACTGCACTGAAGACATGCATTAGTTTATTATGTAAATCATCAGTATATATATTACACACATGCATTTATGTACAGTCAGTGTGGCTTATGTTATTTGTTGATCATTAGATTAAACATAATTTTACCTGTGAATGCAAGGAAATCTTATTTGATTCTAAACTTAGAAGAAAGCAAGAGATCAAGGCAAGAAAACAGGTGAATGCTCACATGTGCGGTGAACTTCAGGGCAGTGGTTTCCAAACTGTGGTCTGAGGACCTCCAGGGGTCCGTGGCAACCTGTTGTGAGGTTTTCAGATTCATGCATTTAAAG
Organism: Lutjanus campechanus; assembly: GCA_027495735.1. Classification (NCBI taxonomy): domain Eukaryota; kingdom Metazoa; phylum Chordata; class Actinopteri; order Lutjaniformes; family Lutjanidae; genus Lutjanus; species Lutjanus campechanus. The sequence goes on from JAJHUR010119349.1 coordinate 11,096, forward strand.
CTACTACAAGGAATTTCTAACTAGTTAAGAAATTTAATACTAATGCCTCTATATGAGCTATGTTAACAAACACGACCATCCGAGAGAAGATCGGCTGATTCAGTGTAGTTATTCTTGATGCCTCACACGGGATCAGTTCCTAAAAATCAGACGAAACAAGCCTGCGTTTTCATTTTTCTCAGGCAAAGTCACAATAAGTAGTACATTAGCCACTTAAAATGAAGCAGGAGGAAATTTCCATTGTCATAGTTTTATTTTTTATGTTATATTTAGTCGTTATGGCGGTGGAGACACTACTGCTTTTGTCCACAGGGGCCTCCACAATCAAACGAATGTGTAAGTTCCTTGTAGTGGCTTTATCATGATGTAAAAGAAGTATCTATTTGTTTCCCCAAGGCTTCATAGTTCAACAAATAATATTTGCATTGTTAAAGCTAAAATAGCTAAGAGACTATGTTCTTATCTAACGAATCTTTAAATCTTCCACCAACTAGTCAAGCATGTGACACACATGTCGCCCTTTAATGGTGTAAACTGACTCTCTCTATGTTGGTATTCTGTGTTGACATGGTGCAAATATTTTGAATATATGTGTAATATCTTTCTAATATATGTTTCTCTTGTAGTCTTCCACAGAACTAAGTAGAGGTGCCCAAAAAAAATGAGGCGGTCCCTAGTATATCTTGTGATAGGTCCTTGGCTGCAAAAAAAATTGAGAATCTCTGCTTTAGGGGACATGTCCTGTCCTGAATGGAATCAGTTGCTAACTTTGTCCTTGGCTTTGTCACTGATGTTATCAATTGTTTGACCGACAGGTTCTTCAGAAGCTTGGCAAAGCCGATGAGACCAAAGATGTTGCCTTTGAGGAGGGAGTGATCAACTTCAACAAACAATATGTGAGTACAGTCCAGTGTATGGCACCATGTTGCATGGCTGAGAGATTTTTTTTTTACAGAAACACATTTTTCTGTTGAGCAATTATTGCATAACAGTACAGCTTAAAACAAAACATAGCTCACCAGATTTTTTGGGGTCAGATCATAGGTCTGCACGATATGGTGCAATTGCGATATGATTCACGCTTAGTGGGAATGATCATTTTTGCAGGAAGAAAGTGTGGCTCCATGTGCATTTCTTTTTATTTTGATAACATTTAGGCCTTCAAAAAATGATCATTTTATCATCACAATTTTCATTTTCAGTGAAGAAAACTATTAAAATCATGATGGTGCGACATTTGTTGGGGTTTGCACCAAACAAACATGTCTTCACACATTTTCCCCTTATCAGAAAATATCAGCTCTGCGACTTGGATATTGCACTCGGTCATATTGTGAGTTCGAGAGAGTTTACACTGGCTCAAACTGGTTGGCATTTGCTGGACATTTACTGGCTCACAAAGCTTGTAACACCTCTGTACGTGTCAGCTCAGATTGCCTTTTTTTGTGCGTTCTGAGCCTCATGTTCTGTGTTTCACCCCCAGGCTGAAGGCAGCAAACTGCAAAGAGACCTGAGGGCATACCTGGAGGCAGTGAAAGGTGTCACACTCATGAGCTCACACAGATTCACAGTGCTGTATACACAAATACACACACACACACATACTTTGCATATACATGCCATACATGTAGACACACAATCATGCATGTAGCTTAACCTGCAAATAACGCTCCCCTAATGCAGAATATGTGTTTGTCCTCAGCCATGCACGAGTCCTCCAAGAACGTGCAGGCGTGTTTGGCTGACATGTACGAGCCAGATTGGTACGGCAAGAACGAAGTGGATTCCGTTGTGGAGGTCAGAAACACTTGAGTGAATGTGTTTAAAATGAATGTGTGAGAGTGTGATGACAAGCTGCTTTCCATATGTCAAAACCACTTTATTTTATTGTATATTAGTTGATTGGGTGTGTGTTTGGCTCCTGATTAGCTTATGCGTCACAGCAGCTATTTTTCTTCGGGTAGGCACAGCTGTGTGGGATTGTGTTCTGTGCATTTTCTGCCGGTCCTCTTGACAGCAAAATTATACGTTAGTGTGTCTTGTGAGGCTCGTTAAATTCCCTACGACTTCATTAAGTTTATTCTTGAAGTGACTTTTGGATTAATGGTTCTTATCTGACAAAACAACCGGCTGCAACACGCTGGCTGCAATAAAATACTGCTATCAGTTAAAAAGGGTTTTTAATTTACACACAGAACTCAAGCCAAGACATAGCAGAGGAGCTACTGGAATTAACTCTGAAGTGATGGAGAACTCCATCCATATTGCAATATAACAAGCGCTGCACGCCGTCTTATTTAATCTCTGACACTGCGTGATTTTGTGTGATCCTGTTATGTTCATCCACGCTGCAGGACTGTGATGTGCTGTGGACCGACTACCACCAAAAGTTGGTCGATCATGCTCTCATCTCCATGGATACCTACCTGGGCCAGTTCCCTGATATTAAGGTAAGCTGTGAGGTTACAGAGACATGTTTCAACCCTGACCATAAATCACTACTGTTCATGCAGTGACAGCCACATCCAACTGTTTTAAGAGCACATCTTGCAGCTGGATGACTGGATAAAGAATATATGCAGGGGACTGACAAATTTTCATGGATTTATCTGTTACATTTTTGCACAGGTGGGTGAATGGCAATCCCTGTGAAATACATCGTAGTGTCCAGATTCTACCTAACTACTTGTTTAACTTACTTTTATATTTTGTTCTCAATCAAATAGTTATCCCCCAAATTACTTAAAGTGACTTGTTTTGTTACTTTACAAGTGTCCCCCATGTCACATTTATGAGTTGTTGTTAAAAATGGTGACACACAGGGCTTCACAGGGCATTTAAACTTTAAAAATTTTACAGCATCATAAAACTGTACAAAACTGATGTCTGTAATCTCCAATTATTATTTTTCTTTGTCTTTGCGCTCTTCAATTGCATTTTCAAGGGGCTAAATGTGCTTGAAGCCTCATGAGATGAGTCGTGGCTAAAATTTCGTCTGATGCAGGCTGTGGTGATGGCTGTGACTAAATGGCTTGACCACGCCGCCTAAACAGGAGAACCTTGAGCACATTTCACCTACGTGCACGACAATTGGTGGGCATATTTGATGTACAGTGGAGCCAGCCATTTTGAATAAAGTGGTCATTTTTGGCATAAAAACTGTGAATATTAAGTTTGTAGAAATTGTGATTTTAGTTAATGTGCAAATCTAATTTCGACAACCTCCGAGCAGACAAAGCCCTCTGTGGTGGGCCTGGACCCTCACCTGGAAACCAATGAACGAGGGGATGTGAAACACATGAGAACATAGGGGATGTTCGGTATAGTCACTGTTTATTTTTATGCTAATCGTTTGTATACAGTTATTGGCGTGCACTTTGATGCCTGTCTGGACTGTGATGATGGTTATGATGGCGGCTGCAGATCTTAGACTATTGATGTTTTTGTCTGATGTGCTTTTAATATACGTTTAATGTGTCTACATGTTTTTTGCTGTAGCACAAATTGCCACTTAAAAGACATTAAAGTTTTCCAAGTCTAAGATTTTTTCGCAAAGGAAAAGAAGTTTCCATGCAGGTGGATAAACTGAATAACATAAAAGCTGTTCTCTTTTCTTTTCTTCAGGCACGTATTGCTAAGAGGGACAGGAAGCTGGTTGATTATGACAGTGCCAGGCACAACTATGCCACCACACACAAGACTAAGAAAAAGGACGGAGGCATTAAAATCACCAAGGTAAAACAAAAACACAGTATTTGTTGCATTGCTGTAACATTCATCAAATTTGACAGCGTTTAACAAACAAGCTGTGTCTCTGTATCTGTCTTCCAGCCGTCCTCCTTGTTGGAAAGAGCCACTCCAGGCTGGGCTCAGGGGATCTTGTCTGCACACAACGTTGCCCAGAGCAGTCTGTCCAGGAGCCAGGTACGCGATAGTCTTACTGCACTTCTTGCAAGGTCTGCTGACTGTGAAGCAATGATAAGGGGTGTCCTGAGAGCCCAGCAGCCAAAGACACATGAGATGTGACAAGGAGGGCGTCAGTTTGAATTTGTTTTTGCATGTCATCGCGCTCTTTTTGTGCCCGTGTTGCCTGTCACTTTGAATATCTAATGAAGGCAAAATGAAAATGACAAGACAAGTGTAGCCAAACCATGTTGAAGCATGTAATTTATCAACCAAACGTCAAACACACTCCCCGCTTTGTGCCGATACATTATGTGTGTGTGCGTTTCAGGCCGAGGAAGAGCTGGAGAGAGCCCAGAAGGTGTTTGAGGAGATTAATATTGACTTGCAAGAGGAGTTACCTTCACTCTGGAACAGGTGTGTATGTGTGCGTGAAACTGATTTTCCCGTTGATGGATGGGTGCTATAATTACTTTTCGCTTCCATCTGTGCCGCATTTAGCCTCGCAGGATATTAAACAAAGTCAGGCCAGTAATGCAGTCAATACTGTCTTTTTCTCTCTTTTCTTGGTGCTTTCCAGTCGTGTTGGGTTTTACGTCAGCACCTTCCAGAGTTTGGCTGGTTTTGAGGAGAAGTTTCACAAGGAAATGAGCCGGGTAAGACTTGTGTTTAGACTTCCATTAAAGTGATCATTTGGATTATTGTTGTTTGGTTGTGTGAGGTACTTATACTCACTGTAGTTTCTACAATAGGTGGTGGTCAGCACCCCGATTGAGCTAAACAATGTACTGTTTGTACTAGGGTCAGCAGTGAAAATGTCAGTTTAACTGCACGCTATATGTAGAATATTTTCACAGCTTTGTTTTGCCATCAAACATCTTTTTCTGACAAGAAACTGTCATTATATAAGCCAAATACTGTCCTGTCTTGCTCAACCAGACTCCACTGACAAAATCACTAATTTTTACCTTGCAGAACATGAGAGGTACTTGTCTCCCTCTGCCTGTTTCTTTGTGTTATTGAGTGACTTTGGTGAATCTGAACTTCCCTTTTAAAACTCAGAAGTCACACAGTAACACAAACAAACTAACAGATCACAGCAGTGGTAGACCAGAAACTGCTGTGTTCTGCAAAGTAAAATTGCTGATTTCACCTGTGGAGTTTGGTTGGTTTAAAGCGAGCGATATTTGATTTATATAATGGCAGTTTCCCATCAGAAAAGAACGTGTCACGGCAAAGAAAAGCAGTGAAAACATCCTAAATACAGTGTACACTTAAAATGAAGTTGATTTTTTTAGGTGGACCTTTTACTGTAGGTAGTACACCGACTATTGAGAAATACCTCATACGACTCAACTTCAAATAATCTGAATTTAGATAAAGACCAGACAAAACAAATTGACAGAGTAGATCAGATAACCGTTGATGGAAAATGTCGACAATGCCAGTTTTGATTACAACAGCGAAGGCTGCAACTAAATCCGAAAATGTCAACTTGCTGCCCTTTAGCGCTATTTTTGAAACCCAATAAAAGTCTGTTTGGGTTCATTTCTTATTTTTCCCCCCTGTAAAACAAAAGTAGGACATGGGTTTTTTAATTACAATGAGATTATCCTCTGTACTTACTGTCTTAGCTTGAGAGATGTAAATACTGCCTCTCTGAATTTGAACACACGGTGCACGAAGAACACGAAATACGAAGTAATGATTAGAGAAGGTACATACAGTATATTGTGCCAGAACAGTTTAGGATCAGGATGATTCATCAGTGGAAACAGATAAAGATAGTCTGTTGTTAAAATCAAGGTTTTAGGTGAATGATGTAACCCTGTTGGTGTTGGGTATAATAATATCTAAAACCCCGTCTTTCCCCCTCTGCAGTTGGATCAGGATTTGTATGACGTCCTGGAGAAATTGGAGCGAACAGACACAAGCAGGTTAGTGAGTAATGATTCATTATGTAAACTGTCTCAAAGCAAGACTTTCTGCTCCGGAGAGCCTTATTAAAGCCTGTGTAGTTTATTAGTCATTTCACTATTCAAGAATAAGTTTGAATGCATATTTTTTTAATATCAAAGATTTTGATTGTGATTAGAGTTAATTATCAAGATATCTTTCAGCCTAGAAGCATCAATTGAAATAATGAGCAGTATAAATAGGTGGCAGTGATGATATTAAAGGGATCATTAGGACTGCTGCTGAAAGGGCCACTTAAAAACAGCCCATTAAAAAAAAAAAAAAATCAATATCAGTGTACATTATATTTATACTCTGCCATCAGATAGCCTTTTGTTTTGAGAAACTGCTGTTATATGAGCAAAATATCACTTTATCTCACTCAACCAAACTCCATAGGCAAAATCAACAATTTTACTCTGCAGAACACATGAGTTTCTGGTCTACTGCTGCCTTGATATGTTAGTGTGTTTGCACTGTTGTGTGACTTTGGTGAATCCAAACTAACCCCGTAAAACACCAAAGTCACACAGTTACATAAACTAATCAATCAAGGTAGCATTTGATCAGCAACGTCTGTCTGTAAAATTGCTTATTTTGACAATGGAGTTTGGTTGGTATGGAGAGAGTGATATTTGGCTTGTATATGTAGTGAGGGGCTCACTGCTGACCCTGTCCACAGCAATACATTGCTTAGCTTCCTACACTCGTACTCCTGCTGCTTCTCCAAACTCGGGCTGTGCCGATCACCATCCACTGTAGTAATACACTGACGATGGATAATTAGGTTGTACAACCCTACATCAAATAATCTGAACTATGCCTTTACTTCCCATTCAGTTGAAAAACAGTAACCTCAGGCATTAGGTTTTCCAGAAGAAAAAAAAAATTAAAAAAAAATCCTCTAGCCAACCTGAACACAGCTTTTTGTGTGAAATCCTGGGAGCGCTGAGCCTCATCGATCACTCACTGTGATTGGTCATTTTAACCAGCAAAGAAAATAGTCGCTATGTTGTATGTGTATAGCTGTATGGAGCACATAATTCATCCTGCCTGATGAAAGCAGAGTGCTGCATCAGAGGGCGTGAGGTTATTTTGAACAAACTCATTTATTTTCCCTGTTAGTGAGTTTGCTGTAAGCCAAGATTTAAAAAGTCACAAAACTTTTTTTTTTAAATCATTATTTAAATCTGTAAGGCCACAGATGTTATAAGCCTTCACAAAAGCAGCATCTTTTACTGCCATAACGACATGTAGTATATCCAGATTGACTACAGACACGCCATTTATGACCAGTGTATTTTGCATCACACATTTCTTGATGTACACCACTGACTGATTCAGCACAGTCAGACCTTCCCAGCAAACCCTGTTTGGTGTTTCTGGGACCATTCTGGCCAAATTAAATGAATAGATTCATCATAGACCTTCATTTCTGCTTATTGTGATTGTGTTTGTATTACTGTATTTCCTCAATGCATCAAGATATTCATATTCATAAGAATCAAAATAAACCTCCGCACACTGGACTGAGTTGCTGTGATTTTATTAGGAGCGAACGACGCGTTTCGCCTGTAGCTTCCTCAGGTTCGCTCAGCAGAAACACATAGACACTCACAGGTGTGCTAAATACACATGGGTCACATGACCAATCATCAATCACAGTTATTTCATTACTTTTTTCAATATTTTTTCTTTAACATTATTTAGAAAACATTTATCACAAAGATTTTCAATTTATACAAAAAAAGATAATGCATGCACACAAAATTACAC
>JAJHUR010119350.1:0-30693 GCA_027495735.1 Lutjanus campechanus
AGTCAGAGACAGGAGGCCTTAGCAGGAGGCTGCAGTGGACTGATCTCTCCAGCCAGAGGCGTGCAGGGAATCTATTTCCATCTTAATCTCTTTACCGCTCTGATCAGAGACAAGTCTGATTAAAACACTATTTAATTATTTGATGACATAGGGAACAGGAATTTAATTGTCTATACACAAACTCTGTTGTGATATTTAGCTATTTTATTATCCAGTGCAGAGGTTCACAAACTTTTTCATGCATAGGACCTCCCCAATTTGTGAGGATGGTAACTTATGGAAACCCCTCTGAATTATTTTTTTGTTTGTTTTTAGGTTTGAAAAAGATAATATCTTAATTTAACCCTTTAATATTCCTGCATTCAGAGAGTAATCAAAGTACTCATAAGAGAGTTTATAGTGACATTGTGACACTACTGTTATCTTTTGTCTGTCTGTTAACCCTGTTTTAAACCATCATTACTGACTTTAATTGTTTGTTTATTGTCTTTAATCTAGACTGAGCCATATGACTTACAAATAATATCTTGATATTGTTAGACTATTGCATGATGTATGATATATATCTTAATATGCACAATTTCTCCAAAGTAGCATACCGGAAATTTCACAATATCAAAGGAATGACTATTGGTGTTTTCAGAAAACTTAAACAGAATGAGATTTTGGATAGATAATCATCAATAATGAGGATTTAATGGCTATCTAAGTAAGGGCAAATTAATTTGTTTTGAATCATTACAAAATTACCTCAACTTGTTTTTCAATTCAGTCAACTTAAAATTTTAAGGCAGCCTAGACACTAACTTTTTTAAACTAAAACAAATAGTTTATTGTTACAGTGTAGACAGTTGCAACCTAAATGCTGCTCTTATCAGTGACTTAAATTGAATAATAATGCATTAGTAAATGGTTTATTAATCAGTAATAAAGCTGTTAGTTGCCATTAGGGCTGGGTGAGTATCACAATATCTCTGACCAAAAACCTCTATATCAAATATTTATCAATATTGCGACAATAGTGTTGGTATGACTACTGGTGCTTTCACAAAATATTAACAGAATAAGATTTCTGATGGATAATCAGCAGCAATGTGGATATAATGAGGAAGTGAGCACAGGCACATAATAGAACAGTTAGGTAAGTTCTGGTAAGTTCAGAAAATTAGATCACTTTACTGTAATGTAGCCCTTACAGCCAGGAAAAGACAAGACCTCTGTCTAGCCTACATCTTGGGTTATATAAAGTATACTTGGCTTATTAGATGTTCTGTTGTATTGTTTAGAGTGTTTTTCAACAATAATTAAAAGCTAATAAGCTAAATTGTTAATTTATTAAGCCTGTCTGAAGTTATTATCCACATTAGAGATATCATGGCGGTTGTGTGAATCCTACCAGAATAGTTCATGCTGTACAGGCTAAAACATTTGGTGCACAGACGTGCCACAGTCACCAGACCATCAACCAACTCTGTTTCTTACTGTTTTAAATTCAACCACGCTCTGAGAGACTGTCAAAGTATGCGGCATGCCATGTTTCACCTCATTCCGCTGCAGCTGAAAGAAGTTGTTGAGATAGTTGGAGTTGAGGGAAGAGCTCAGGTCCGCCGCTGCGGGAGTCTTGCTGAAATTGAGATCCGGGTGGGAAGAGTTGGGTTCGGGTCTGAACGCGTCAAAGGCGCTGGTCTGATGGGGGTCTTGTAAGGAGAGATAGACCCAGTTGAGAAGTTGAGCAGGCTGGTACACGGAGGCACTCGTGTCTATGGCAGACAACAAGCTCATCTTTCAATTCAAATGGCTAAACTGGATTTTCCACCGCTGATTCTTGGACTGCTCTCAACTCTTTTTGCCGTCTTGCTTTTCGTTCCCGCACCCCGGCAGATGGCAAGTGCTCCTTTTTTCTTGCCGTACAGGGCCCTGTCCTCCTCACGCCGGGAGCCTCGTCCCACTTAGATGTTACTCAAAAGTCATTGCGCTAACATGTCAGTATAAAAAGTTTTCCCCTGCTCCCCATGGTCCGCTATCTGCCTTTATTGCAGCGGGGCAGAGAGAGGCTCTTTGAATATGTAATGAGCAGGGCGCTGCGTCACCGAGGACGCAGACCAATCAGCGTCAGCTTTGTATGAATATTCATTTTACAGCCTGCAAGATGAAGACAAATGGTTCGTCTGCCTGTTAACACTTCTACCCAACAGCTCAGTTTTAACACAAGGTTAATAAATATTCTGAATTAAATCAATTTATCAGACTTTCTGTTTGCACAAGTACTTTACTGAAATATTACCCAAGTAAGAATAAAATGCTAAAAATATTTAAGTGAATGTACAAAGTATTTTTCTCATAACTACTCAGAGTAATAGTTAGCCTACCTTTTAGCCCTTGCTGCTCAACGTATTATCAATACCTGGCATTCAATTAAAATGGGTTTCTTCAAATCCTCAGTCTAAATTATTTTAAACTCCTGTGCTGTTCTGGTCAGGGGTTACGTCACCTCTCCAAACCTGTTTACTGCAGATGAAAGGACTGGATATTAATTCAAATTGTAGGCCCACTCAGTAGTGAATTAGGATTTTAAAAGTATCTAAGATTACATAGTGTAATGCAAGAGTTGGCAATTACTGCTGCTGTGGGCCAAACACAAATGTGATATAAACAGGCTTGGGGAGAAATGGATTACATGTAACAGGATTACATAATCTGGATACAAAAAAAGGGTAACTGTATTCCATTACAGTTATAGATAAAAATATGCAGTCAGATTCTAAATACATTTAGTAAAAATGGAGATTATTAGTAGGACTGCAATTTTAAAATAAAGAACAAATGTCTAAATTCTCTGATTTCAGCTTCTCAGATGTGAATATTTTCTGGTTTCTTTACTCCTCTCTGACAGAAAACTGAATATCTTTGAGTTGTGGACAAAACAAGACATTTCAGGGCGTCATCTTGGACTTTCTTACTTTCATTTTGTAGACCAAATATCTAATTGATTAATGAGCGAGTGCTCGACAGATTAATCTGTGTACATCTGTGTGCTCCACATATTTGGACCCATTTTTTCATCTGACAAGATTGTGGCAGGATTAATTAATCGATTACTTGTTTTGAGTCTAATTTTTCTGATTTCAGACTCTAAAATGTGAATATTTTCTGACAGTAAAGGGAATATTTTTGAGTTGTGGACAAAACAAGACATTTGAAGACATCATCTTGAGCTTTGATCAACATTTTTCACAATTTTCATTCATTTCATGGCACAAAACAAGTAACAATAATGGATCAGTTGACCAATGATGAAAATAATTGTTAGTTGCAGCCCTAAAAACACCATATTAGGCTTAACAACAACAATTCTTTCTAAAACTTGAAGTTCTACAGTATGCCACGCATGCCAGATACATGTTGCAACAATGGTAGCAGCAACAGTAGAAGAAGAAAAACTGCTCATAAAAGAAAAAGTACCCAAAAATGACTTAATTACAGAAATGTGAGTAGTTGTAATTAGTTATTTCCACCCTTGTTTACATGTAAGATCTTTCATGAATAACATTTGTTTTGTCTACAGGTGTTAAAAAGTGATTTGTGTGTGTTGATAGGTGTTTTGTTTATTCAGGGACAGAGGTTAGTAATCACACCTAATTGTTAACTAACTTCTCTCTGGAGCGTCCCTCTGACTTATCTTTATGTAGCAAAGGCCTATCTGGTCATTAAGCCAGCAGTGTTTCACATACAACTATTCCAATCCAATTTCTGTTCACTAATGCCATTCAGACATCTGCAAAATATTTCTTCATGTGTGCAACAAGAAAAAAGTTGGATCATTGGTGAATAAGCACCATGTAAAAAAAAAACAACTAACCAATCAAATCATTTATTTAATCAATAAAATCATCACCAGCCCCTGGGCTCTCTCAGGAGTCCCAGCCTCCAAGCCAACCTGAAGGCAGGCCATGGTATGATACAGAGAAAGCTTTAAAAATGGCTCCCTCTTGTGACAAAAGTCCTTCTCACACATGCACAGAGTAAAGTTGTGTAATTCCTAACATAATCAATGTATGTACCCCTCCTCACTGACTTGGAGGTAGTTATAAATACCTTCTCTTTGTTGGTGACCCACGTCACATCACAACCACCCAATACAAACAATAACCAGTCATACACCATATATGTTCAGTCACTTATTGGACTTAAATGAAGGATTGTATAGGCTACCGAGTTAAAAAGTAATCATAATGCTAACTTTGAGTGGAAAAATGTCATTACACATTTTGAACATGATAACATTGACTTCATTATGATCTTAATGATTCTGAGTCATGGTCACATAAATACAAGATGGCCAATATTACCCCCAGTTTTTATATGAATTTAAAGAATATATTAAGGTCCTTAAACTTATAGACACAAAAAGAGAAATAAAACAGTCAAACTGCTACTGTGAATTTTTTTTTTAATGAAAAATATCATGTTTTTTCCCCGTCATTTCAAAAATTATAATCTTAAATTTATATACCACATATTTTTGGGCATAAATACTATTTATTTATTTGTTTATTTAAATATTGGTTTATTTAAATGTGCTGTCTCCTTTCTGAATATCATTGTGTTGAATACATGTCTGCAATGCTTATGTATGATTTTTTTGTTAATAAAGTAAATACAATATAAAAATATAATATATATATATATATATATAAGCAATAACTAATGAATTAAAATCAAACAATAGTACTTAGAGAAAAACACACTCACAGTTTTATTCTGGTGCCATAATATAATACTACCCATTTAAATATGTTTTGGAAACTCTGATTGTTGCTGTAGATTTATATTACACAATATACAGTAATAAAATATATATACGCATCAACAAATATATAATTCATACGTTTATAATCTGGTGACATTGTTGAGAATTTGTAAATATGTGTCTTTGAGTAAGTAAACAAAACATTAACAGGTGCTTTAACGTAGTTTTAAATGTAGATAAGCTTACCTGGGCAGGGAACAGTTTGTTTTAGGCAGCACACCTGAAAAAATAATGGACCTATTGTGAAATATTCTGTGACGTCTGTCTGTCAAACTTTCCAGCATGTCATTGATGTACATGAATGTCCATAGTTAGCACATATCAGTGTAGCCTATGGCTGCTGTCATATGATAATGGACCGTGTGTCACTGCCGCTCAGATAGATGGGTGGGTTCCCTAAATGGAAACTATGAGTCCCACCCACACCACTTAAATGCAGTCAATACTGCGACTGGTCAAAGAAAATACGTCCTCCAGGAAGAGACTACAAGCAGACTAAAGTAAGTACTAAAAATCAAACTACTACTCCAAAATGCCGAGCTAGAATAATGAGTGATATATAAGCTAACATGGTATAAGCTACATTTGGATGATTGAACAATGTTTTTGTAGTATTTTGGTCTTAAAGCTGTTCTCGACGCTGTCGTTGGCCTGTCAACGGTAAGCAGATCTACCACTGCTTTTAGCTTAACAGTTTAAAGCTACAAAATGCTCGTTTACTGTCCTAGCTTAATCTTTTTTTCTTTTGGCGTTTTATTCGTTTATTTATGTTGAATTAGCTAAGCTAACTAAGTTTCGGTAGAGAACTGGGCTCAGTTGATAGCACTGATACAGCGGCATGTATGTAAATTGTGTTGGGAGGTAACCTAACGTTAGCTAGTTTTTATTAGCAGACTTGTATAGGCCTGAAGCAGCGTTGCTGTAGCTAGCCCACTGTTAAAGACAAACTTTTGTTCTTGCTATAAAGTTAATAGTAGTTGTCCATTCATTGACTAACACAATCTATCCAGCACAGTATTAAACGATTAGTGCAGTGCACTCACTAACCTAGGTTAGGCTTATTAGCAACGTCTTGTCTTTGGCAGAAGTGGCAATCCTCTTACAGCAGCAAAGTGAACTGACACACCTTACTTCTCAACATATTGGAACAAAATGTAGTCAGGATGTTCAGCGGATGTTAAGATTAGCTCATATTAACCGTCATTGTCCTGTGACACCTTGGGAGGTTGTATTTACTTAGTATTGGTGACTTTAAAAAAAGAGATAATTGATAATTGTCCTTATTTGCTCCCCAAATGCATAAGCAAATGTGGATGTGCAGAGGTGTGAAGTTTTGCAGCTGTGCATTGTGGTTTTGTCAGGTCACGGTTTTCTCACAGTTCAAAGTGTGAAAGCAGTTACATGTGATATGTTTGTACCTGAACAGCAATTAAATGTGATGTGTTTGAACCTGAATCATTCAATTCCAAAGTAGTCAAACCACATTTATTCTGGTCAAGTGGGTTTAAATTGTTGGTGAGGTATTTTACAATGTCACTTTGAGTCAGCATAAGGACTGAACTACTTTCACCTCACTTCATTTGTTCATTTGAAAATATATCTAATTGTGATCAATATGATATTACAATTCAAATATGACTTGCAATATTAGAGGGAATGATCATTTTTACGTTATTATTCCTATTTTATTATTTTATATTTTTTTTGCAGGGATCTGTACCAAACAAAGATGTTTTCTTTAGGGATTCACCAATTATTAGGTATCTGTCTGATACTGTGCTCTTTTGCTTGTACTCGTACTCATAAAACTACTCCGATACCACCTTCAGCACAAGCATAAAACATCTGAAGAGCCTCCATGCCGCAGAGTTCAAGGAGTTTGCTAATGCTAGCAGTGAGAACTGGCGAGAACAGTTTGTGACTTTTAGAAAGTGAGGAACATCAGATGAAAATAAAATATGTATATGTTTTTAAAGTCATTGTAAGAACTGTAATAGCATTATTAAGTACTCATAGTACTCAGTATTGGCAAGTACCCAAATGTAAGTACTTATACTTGTACTGAGTCTGAAAAAAGTGATATTGGTGCATCCCTACTTTTCCTGAAAGCCACTAAAGGTACTTTTATATTTGGTTGATTTTGGAGGCTCCTGTGTACAAAAGCTACAAGACCACAAAATACAACATCAAATATAAAATTATCAAAATAAAAATCTCTTGTCTCATTTTAACTGGCTAACGTACTAACTTTCCCAGGGATATTTTGACACACATTTTGCCTTTAACAACTAGTGTGCCACCTGCTATTTTAAAAATTGCATTAGCAATATTGCAGTTTTGATAAAATTTCAACTAATTGTTGGCCTAGCCAGAATCTAGTGCTACTGTGTTGACATCAGCAGTAGGGCATGATGAGGAAGTAGATAAGAGCTGAAAAGTATTTGTATAACAGTGATATCCTGAGTCATTATGGCTGGAGAATTTTTTCCTGCAAAAGTCTAAAAGTAGGCTAGAAAGTATTTGCTTCCCAGGCTAGCTCTCCTGTCCTGTGTGCGTATTCAAACTTAGCAACGTCCATAAAATGCAAAGCAGAGAAGACTGCTCCATTCAAGTCCACTGAAGTCAGTTTTACCATGGAACAAGAAGGCCTATTGGAACACAGGCTTTTCATACTACTTGTAATTAAAGTTTCCTCGCCACTCCACCACTCAGCTAAAAATGTCTGTGACTCAACAGCACTGGAATGAATAGTTTGCCCTTCATTAGACTGCAGTGATAGTGGCATATACATTGCTTAATGCAAAGACCTTGTGTAATAGATGTTGCATTTAAAAGCACTACACTAAGTCAAGGAACGTGACCCACAAGGCAGACTAGTATTGTATCCAGTATAATAAATAACTATAATTCTCCTAGGTGAGATCCACCTATTTCAATGCAAACGTACCAAATCTGGAAAAAAAAAATCTAATTGCTCATGTCTTAGTCAGTGAGGAATTCTGTCCAGTGGGAAAGACGAGGAGGGGCAAGTTTTACTCGGTGTGTTTTCAGCTGTCTTGTTGCTGTGTCAACATATGCAGTATGTCTTAAGGGTGTCATTACCAGTGTAGTGTTCTTACATTTAGTCGTGCTACACCAACAGATAAAGTGCATTGTCTGGGAGGCTGCAAAAGATGATCCCATTTTTGAATAATAGTTAATGTTTGGCAGCTTTTTGATTGACATTTCTGTTTTATGTTTAAAGCCATGAGCTACCCTGGATACCCCCCTCAGGGAGGCGGATACCCTCCACAGTCTGGCGCTTACCCTCCACAACCTGGTGCTTACCCTCCTCAGCCTGGAGCATACCCTCCTCAGGCTGGAGGCTACCCACCGCAGCCAGGCGGCTACCCTCCTCAACCTGGTGGCTACCCACCACAGCAAGGCGGCTATCCTCCACAGGCAGGAGGCTATCCATCTCAGCCTGGAGGCTATCCACAGGCACCACCACCAGGTAAACCATTGAACCACACTGTTAAAGGAATAGTTTTACATTTTGGGAAATGTGCTTATTCACTCACTTGCCTAGAGTTAAGTGAGAAGATTGCAACCACTCTCATGTCTTTATGGTAAATATGAAGCTGCTGTCAGCAGCTAATTACTTTAGTTTAGCATAAAGACTGGAAGCAGATGTTAACAAGTTGTCTGCCTCTGTCAAAAACTCAAAAAATCAGCCTACCAGCACCACCTCTACAGCTCAGTGTTGAACGTGTGAGATCTTGTTTGAGTAATCCATACGCATGAAGTGTAAAATTGACACGCTGTGTTTTTATAAGAGGTTATGTGCTGAACTATTTCTTGGCCAGGCACAGTAACTTCCTGGAGTCTTATCATCACTGTCATACTTCAGAGTTGTTTTTTTTTACTAATTAAACAAACACGATATAACATTTCAGTCAGTCACCCCTCAGTATTCAATGTGGAATTACATTTTTTATTAGCTAGCGCCAAAATCCATGTGACAACATGTGTTGGTAGTCAGTTGATGAGAGAGGGTGAAAGGAGTGCATGGCAAACATGTTTCTGATCATTTTAGCTGCATCATTGTACACAGAGCAATGTAATGGCATGGCAGGCACTAAACTTTACAAATTGAGTCTCAAAATGACCACAAAACTAACTGTGATGGAAGAGTGACAGAAGTGAAACATAGGTGATGCACTATCCACTCCAGCACACCGCAGATACTTTTACTTTAGCTGACTGTGTGGAAATCTTTTCACATCACAGATGATGAAATGATGAAGACAGAATGTGAGTCTTGCTGGTAAAACATACTCATTTTGGCTGCTATGGGTGTTACATGTGGCGTACTGAACTGAAAAAATAAGGAATTGCTGAATCTTTGTATGAAACAGCCAAATCCAATTCGACTAACAAAATTCTGAGTCGGAGACAGCCCTACAGCCAGGGTGGCTGTTTCATGCTTCCAGTCTTTATGCTAAGTCAAGCTCTGTTTGATAATAATCTTCTCATCAAACGCTCGGCGAGATGTGTATTTCCAAAAATCAAAGGACTCTTTAAAGCTGCACTAAGAACCCAAATTCAGAGAATGTTGTAGCACCTTAGTGAATTGTTATTTAAGATATTTGCAAAAAGAGCTGTACGAGCATCCTATTAGATGATTTATGTATATTTGCAGGAAAAATTTAAGCTATATTTAAGTTGTTGAGTGTTAAAGCCAAGGTTTTCTGGTGTCTTATTGAGATAGGTTGAGTCAGATATTTCATGTTTGTGGACAACAGGGATCATGAGACTTCAATTTAACAGAGTGGATTTTTTTCCCTCAAAAATAAACAAACCTCTGCTGTTGCTAGGAGAAGTAAGTCCCACAGTCCTTCTTTCACATAGTACTCACATTCTCTGTCCAGCACTCTTTCACCTACATGTTAGTTGGAAAGTGAGGAAAAAGGAAGTTCCAGCAAGACGGGTCATTCCTATCTTAGTCTAATCTCAATTCCCGCAGGCATTTAGTAGCACATTATGTCCTCAGCTTTGTGTTTGTTGCCGTCTGCAGGCAGCTGGGGAGGTGGCCCAACTGGTGGATATCCCTCCATCGGTCTCGACAACTTATCCAATCCTGGATACAATGCTGGCATGGTAAGTTTAGCCTAAGAAAATCACCTACACCTAGAAAATTCTAAATATAGGCCATGTGTAATGCAAAATCATCAGACTATTGCGTTGAATATTCCAGTTAGAATTACAGTAATTATACAGCCATTCATGGACTATCGCATCGTTTCACTTTACGGTAAGATTTTTCCAAAGTCTCCTTAAAATCCTCAGCATCACTTTTCATTTTTCATTTTCTTTGTCAGCGTCTCTTTCTACATCTCTTGCATGAGAAAAACAGTTGTGTACTTCAGTCTTATCCATGCTTCTTAAATCTATCATTCTGATTCAATTTTTCTTACCCCTTTACTTTTCTTAGCCATTGTCTTGTCTATGTTGCATTCTCACTTGTGTTGCCAAATTTTATTTTATATTTCCATCTTATTATAAAGAATGGCCACACTTTTTTGGATATGAGTATATTGTTCAAAATATCAAGAACATTAATTTCAGTTTCTCCGCTGAAGTTAGATCAAGGATAAGGGCTATTTACTTGGGAATTTGTTAAACTGGTTAATTCTTTTAGAGCGGCAACAGTATTAGTTGATTAGTTGTGAACTATTAAATGATTCACCAACTATTTTGATAATTGAACGTTTGAGTTATTTCTTAAGACAAAAATGACCAAATTCTCTGATGTAAGCTTCTCAAATGTGAATATTTTCTAGTTTCTTTTGTCCTCTATGACAGTAAATTGGGTTTCTTTGGGTTGTGGACAAAACAAGGACAAAACAATTAATTGAGAAAATGATCAGGAGATCAGTCGATAATTAAAGTAATGGTTAGTTGCCGCCCTAAATTCCTTCATTAGATCTAAATTTAATCCAAACAAGGTGTGGCCAACTACCTGTTCTTCAATGATCTGTGCACTTCTTATGTGATGCCAATCTTTCCAAATCACAGGCCAGTCAGATCCCTGCAGGCACGGGGGGTTTGTATCCAAACCCATCCATGTTCGCCCAAGCCCCCGGGGGGTACCCGCCTGCCCCTCAGCCTGGCGGGTATGGTGCCCCCCTCCCTAACCAACAGTCATATGGCCTGTACCCACAGCCAGGAGGGACCATGCCCCCACCCCAAGGCCCAGGGATGGGTTACCCTGGTCAGCCTGGCCAGCCAATGCCCGGATACCCCCGTGCACCGTCCCCCAACCCGTCCATGCCTGGTTATGGTGGAGCACCCGCACACAACCAACCCATGCCTGGTTATGGAGGAGCACCAGCGCCCATGCCAGGGTACCCAAAGGTCCCCTCTCCAAATCCGTCCATGCCAGCCTATGGAGGTGGAGGAGCCATGCCCATAGCTCCACCTATCAATGTAATATTAAATATATTACTTATTATATTGTAATACTTTATTTTTTGACCATATTGGCGCACATACACCTACAGTATATACTTTTACAATGTATGTCTGTCTGTCTGTCAGAATGAACGTTTTGTTACAATAAGACTTATTGCATGATCATATTGTCTCAGAGAGGATTCAGGGGATCAATCAAGGACTTTCCAGGAGCTGACCCACTTAAAGATGTGGAGGTTCTGAGGAAGGCCATGAAGGGCTTTGGTGAGTGTTATTTTTATTTGGTTATTTTGTCATTTTTTGTCTATTTCTGATCTGTAATCATGCAAAGTATGTTGTTCATTTGGGAATTTGTGTTCTAACTTCATAGTCTATTTCTGTAATTTAGTTCATATTATCACCTTTGTAATTAGAAAAACATTTGTCATTAAGGGTAGAATCAGTTTGATTTGTCCACGCTGTTTGTAAATACACAAGAAAGAGTTTCTCGTCGTGTCTCATTCCCAGGATGTCAAATACTGGTGTTTTGGGTTGTTAAAGCTTCAGTGCATAGCAAAATAATGAGAAAAACATACAGAGCGAGTCTATACATTTGAATATTATGCCTTTAGGACATGTTTCTTTATCTGTGATCTGGTTCTGATTTGACATTGTGGGCTTGTCTGTGCAGGAACTGATGAGCAAGCAATCATTGACTTACTGGGGAGTCGCTCCAACAAGCAGCGTGTGCCTTTGCCCCGAGCCTACAAAACTTCCTATGGGAAGGTAAAAGACCTGTTCATGCTTATTGTTAAGTTTATATGTTGTTTATCTGATACCTGAAATGAGTATCTACTTTTAAAATATATATTAAACAAACACTCAGTATAGAATCATACATGGCTCAGTATGCATTGCCTAGCAGTGCATAATGGTGACAAGCAGACAACAGGTGCCTGTGCTGCCAGTAAAATGGAGAGGGGATTGTATGTCCTCAGAGCTCATTATAGCTGTGCCGCAGAGCTTCCTGCAGAAAGTTTTTCACAGCAGCGGCTAATGATGGTTTTGAGTTATTCCAAGCATGTTTCCATTTTCAGGATCTGATTAAGGACCTGCATTCAGAACTGTCTGGAGACTTCAGGAAGCTGGTCATGGCCACTTTGAAGTCCCCAGCTGAGTTTGATGCCTCCGAGCTCAACAGCGCCATAAAGGTAAACGCTGAGGAACAAATGATGATTTTCTCTGTATTTCTAATCTTTTTGTCTACATAGAATGATTTATAATTGTGGTAATTATGTGGTTTTGCATTGTAAACAAAGCATGTTTACATTATTATAAGAATTGCATTAGTTTTAGCTTTGAATGAAGATTCACTAAACAAAATAAACAGGAAGAATTTTGGCTACTATGAGGAGGAGGGGTTGTCAGAATATCATTGTTCTGTCTTCCTAACAGGGAGCTGGAACTGATGAAGCCTGTCTGATAGAGATCCTGTCTTCCCGCTCCAACGCTGACATCAAGGAGATAAACCGAATTTACAAACAAGGTAAGATGCCTCAGGGTGGTTAATGCACTGCTTTCACCTACTCTTCTCTTGTCCTTTATCACACAGCAGTATCACAACACTGTGTGGAAAGAGCTTTAATACATTAGCGGATAAGCTCAGTGTATCTAGATTTGGCTGCCACCGTAAAATTTGTAAATTCAGATGTTATGGCTAGGAATCCGATGCAGATAAAGTCATTTAATACTAGTCTTTTTAGTCAATAATAGGAAACTGAAATCAAGGTTTCATGACAGCAACTACAGAAAGGCATGCAGTGAATGAATGAAACTTCAGTTTTGTGGTTTATTTATTTAATTGTTCAGTGTTGTTTGTTATTTCCTTTTTTATGCTTATGAAGTAATCCAGAGTATCCTAGTTTCCCTTGCCAGTAATACTGTATTTACACCAAAATAAGCGCATAGTGTAACTGTAAAACCGAATAATTAAATTATTACCAACTTCAATCCAAAAATATTGATCAGCGGTCTTCAAACATAACTGTGGCTTGCGCCTATGTATTTTGTTCTTTGTTCTAATTACTTTTCATCAATTTCAGAATACAAGAAGTCACTGGAGGATGCCATCAGTGGGGATACCTCAGGCCACTTCCGCAGGCTCCTGATCTCTCTCGCCCAGGTAGAGAGATTTTAACAAATTAATTACCTGTATGCCTGACATATCTTAGCAACTATTTTCGGATTTATTAGGAATATGTTTTCCTACATTTTTTAGGGTAATCGTGATGAACGAGAAACTGTTGATAT
The DNA here is from genome assembly GCA_027495735.1 of Lutjanus campechanus. Classification (NCBI taxonomy): domain Eukaryota; kingdom Metazoa; phylum Chordata; class Actinopteri; order Lutjaniformes; family Lutjanidae; genus Lutjanus; species Lutjanus campechanus. The sequence continues at coordinate 13,553 of JAJHUR010119350.1, forward strand.
CTCTCTGGCTAAGCAAGATGCTCAGGTAAAATCTGCTTCCTCCTCATTAATAATTAATCCTTGATTATTTATAAGCAACTTCCTATTACTCCACAAATTGATTGCAAAGACATGTTGATCAGAACACATCGCAATTGTCCTCACAGGCCCTGTATGCTGCTGGAGAGAACAAGCTGGGAACAGATGAGTCCAAGTTTAATGCTATTTTGTGTGCCAGGAGCAAACCTCATCTCAGAGCAGGTACACTTCACAAAAACTTGTTCACAAGCATAATCTAACATAAAGTTCAACATTTAAAACATAGGAAAGGATAATCAAGAATCAGAGCACAAAGTTTAGTTAACTGCTGCTAGATATATTACTGATGGTGTTTGTGTGTGTGTGTGTGTGTGTGTGTGTGTGTGTGTGTGTGTGTGTGTGTGTGTAGTGTTTCTTGAGTACCAGCATATGTGTGGCAGAGACATCGAGAAGAGCATTGGCAGGGAGATGTCCGGAGACCTTGAGAGTGGCATGTTGGCAGTGGGTAAGAACACATTCATACTTATTCAAGTCTATATTTAGAGGGGCCACACCCATGTATTGTGTGAGTCAGAATCTGCCTCACATAATTAGTTTATGACAGGTGTGGAGGCATGTCTGCAGTACATGTTTGACGTAACATTTAACCATCACCAACATTTGCATTGCTTATTATGTTGCGTATTGTATTATAGGTATCCTGATACACTTTAGAAAGTAAACATGGTACCTGAAGAAGAAGTGCTGTTAAATGCATAATCTTTTTTTTTTCCCCCTTTTTTTTGCCAACATGTCTCAGGGTTATGGTACAGTAACCTGTTTAGATGTGTTTTATTTGAGTCCTTCCATTCGTTTTGTGCACTGCAGTGTTGAATGTTTGCCATTGTTTTTTACTGTGTTTCATTTCACTCTTCTAGACAATGGTTTTCTTTCTGATTTCACATTTCCTTTTTTTCCTCTAAAATATAACTTGTTTTAAAGCAGCATTCATCAATATTTGGCTACTAAGGAGCAGAAACAAACTTACAAACACAGCCCTGACATAATATCACCTTTATAAAGTTGTTAAGGCTAACATTACCGAACAGTTGCCTGCACATCTAGTAGACACAGACCAGTATTATTGCCATAAAGGTGTCATGTCCGTGAATGTTCTCATTCGTCCAGGTCATTGTAAGCCAAAGAAAGATTAAATCGAAAGCAACTGGACTTGTTGAAAAGTCTTTTCTGAAGACGTTTCGCCTCTGACAGGCTAGTCAGACTAGTCTGACTAGTCTGACTAGTCTGACAGGCATGAACTGATGAAGCTTCTTGGATAAGAGGCGAAACGTCTTCAGAAAAGACTTTTCAACAAGTCCAGTTGCTTTCGATTTAATCTTTCTTTGGCATAAAGGTGTCATATTTCCTGCCGCCTGATTAATACAAATCTAATATTCACTCTCATTTTAGCTCTGTTTTGGTCTCCACCAATGCCTGAGAAATATATCTGGCTGTGTAGTAGCTAGATGTTAAATATTCTCCACAAGCTCATTGCTAACATTTTCCTGACTGCCATTTGGTGCTGGACAGGTTGGGTACAATGCAGGGTTTCCTCCAGCAAACCCAGCGGCCCACCTGGCCTAAACATCGAGGAATATTATTTTCAGGGGATGTTTTTTTTTCAACAGTTACAGTAGGGTAGCTTGATTGGAAACGGATATAATGGTTGGAAAGCTCACCTGCAATATGTGCTGGTTAAAAGATGAACGTGAACATGAAGTCCTTCCCCTTCTGGTGTCCCCCATGGGACGTTGTTTTGGAAAATTATGTCCAGTTGCCACGTTAAGAGTCAAATAATTTTTTGATCCCTTTTGAATTGTACCATGGATTACGCATATGATTGTCGTTGGCATCACAGTCTCAGAAGACCATAGATATCCTGAGCTTTGGAATTAGGTTTTAGCACAGTGTCTGCTGTGGCTGTGAAGATCAATCCGTGAGAGGCAGGCTCGGCCGCAGATGTTACAGACATAGGCCAGTCCCGATGATGTTGATGGTGTGGTGGTGTCGTCGTCTCCCGTGTTGAGCCTCCACTGCAGAGTAGAGCTGGAGTTTCCTCTCCAGGGCACAGGAGGCCTGGGCAAGGTGTATGGAGGCCCTGTGTTGCCCAAGCAGCAGGGCTCCCCTCTCGGCCTTCCTGGCATGATCCAAAGAAATGGTGAGCTGGTACATTTGGCCTCAGTTCGGCTGCATGAGTTGCCAGAAAAAGGCTTTGGAAACATTGATCTGCCCGACGGAGTTCAAGGCGTGTTTTCTGTCAGGGTTTACTCCCTTAGCTTTTTCCATTCCAGAGGATAACCGCAAGGCAGCGGGCACTATTTGACCCATAAGTGGGGCAGTGGTTGGTGGACGCCAGGACATATCCACTCGTCAGTGGGCCCACATGACGTGCCTCTAGGGCCACTGCTGCTCCGAGATCCCCTGCATTCAGCTTGGGATCGCAAAATACCCAGTTACCATGTGTTGTCGGGGGAGGCACTGCAGGAGTCTTGGCGGTGTAGATGCTATATTCTAGCAGGGGGAGGCTTACACACTGGGCTCCCCTCTTCACTCCTCAAAGTTGAAGAGCTAGCCAGTGTCAGGTACACAAGGCAGGTTGCTGGAGAGCAGAAGTGCAAGCTGCTGTTAAGCTACTGTTCTGGCAGCTGCACTCTAAACATCACAATTTTTCTCAGTTTTGTGATTCTAACTGTGATGATGTTATTACAGAAATTGCAGGGCCCTAATCAATACTGCAGTCAGTCTGTCGCTGGCCTATGCTGGGCCCCCATCAAAAAAGATGCTGGCCCCTGTTGAAAAATACTTGCCACCAGGCCTAACAACTTTACTGGGGAAACCCTGCAATGGGCCTATCAGAGCTTGTCTGCTGAAACAGCTGCTGCCTGCTGCTGATAATGTTTGTTTTGTTGGTGAAGATAGGTACACTAACCCAGATGGTAAATGTGCTGACGTCAAACAAGCTTAAAAGCTCAGTAGAGCTGCAGACAGTGCTGTCATTACGAATGACCCCTCTTTACAGTCCACATTGTAATTTCATTAAATATTGATCAATGCAGCTTTAATTTTGCTTGATGCCATCCTTTTGTTTCCCCTTGGTGTATGCATAACTTTATTTTTCATAGTTCACTGTTCAGATGGCACATAAGTAAAATATTGATGTCTTCACTTTCACCTTGCAGTGATTAAATATTAGAATGTGTTCTTTACAATGCACTGATTAGTAATTTAGTCATCTTGTTTGTGTAAAAAGGAAAGAGACAGAGTCTGAAGAATTAATGAGTACATTGTGCTTGTGTTGGTAATAAGTATTTTCTCTGTTTCAGTGAAGTGCATTAAGAACACACCGGCCTACTTTGCGGAGAGACTTTACAAGGCCATGAAGGTGAGACAGCCTGTCTTGTCTGGATAGTAATTTTCTATACATTACTAATTAACTGTAGCATAATTTTTAATTTTGTATGTCACCTTGTGTGTGCATGTGTTCAGGGAGCTGGGACCAAAGACAAAACTCTGATCCGGATCATGGTCTCCCGTTCTGAGATTGACATGCTCGATATCCGCCAGGAGTATGTTAAAAACTACGGCAAGTCACTGTACACAGACATCTCTGTAAGTATTTTTGTTGTATATAGCTGCATGGATCATTTCAAAGCAAAAAGTACACATGATTGTGTGAGACAAAGGTCTAAATAATTTGTTGATACATTTGTCTTATTGACAGGGAGACACATCAGGAGACTACAAGAAACTCCTTCTGAAGCTCTGTGGAGGCAGTGACTGAAAAGGAAACAGTGTCTACTACATTATAGAAATATTTTCTATAAATATCAGTTTTCTCCCTTAAATATATGCACTATATACAAACCGCACCCTGCATGCCATGCCAGTGCTTTCAATGCAATGTTTACCTAATTTTAGGAACAGCCATATCGCTACCGAGTGTTTCTTTTCTATATACAGTGTGCACAAAATGTTTTATATTTTTTCACTTGTGATATCTTTGCTGGATATTTGAGTTGAATATACATGGCCATACAATCAATTTGCTAGAGAGTAATGATAAATTTTTAGAGATATATATTTTTAAGATATTTTATTTCAATTGTGCCAATAGGATCAGGTATTTAATCATATCTGACATGTTTATCGGCTAATTTTCTAATGTTCAGCAATGCTGAATAGAGTATGACACAGAATATAGCAGCTACGTACCAAAGTTGTCTGTTAATGTTTGCCACTGTATCATCTCTACTTTATTTTGTCCACATGTATCTACTTTCTTTATCATACCGGTAGTTGTGCTGTATCTGCCGTAGATGCTTTAATTTGTGTATCATGTACCTGTCATTATAGCATGTAAAAGTCAAGCATCACATTTCATAAATTGTTTGTGATTTTATCAGTCTCAAAAAATAAATATTGAGAACACACACTGGAAGTATTTGAGGTCCTTCAACATACAGAATATCTTAAAATTGTTAAGTACAACAAACAAAAAATGTTTAGTTTAGTTAGTTACAGATGTTCCTCTAAAATTCAAAGTATCCCTTTGTTTGGTTACAAGCAAATTCAACGATGTGTGAAACAAATGGTTTCCATCAAACGGCATACTAACCCATTATAATCTTCTAAAATCATCATGACCTTCTCATGACTGCTCTGATACTGTTAGCACTTGGTAGTACACTCAGTTTGCCAGAAGAGGGCAGTAAAGTCTGTATTCAACTCTACGGACATCAGAAGTGTGAATTTCAACAAGCAGCCCTTTCAAATGCTCATCTGTGAAGAATTTGGTTCATTATATGATGGCATTAGATCAATACTCATTGTCACAATTCCCTTTAAATTTAACTGGCAACATCGTAAACAAGCGTCTTAATTCTCCGACACTGAATATGTTGAAAGTTCCAGTCAATCCTGATTGGTAGATAGACAGCATTTTAGTTAATCAATACAAATACATTATTTCTCTTTCCTTGAGGGGTGTAAGGTCAGTGTGCGTGGCTGCATGTGGAGCTCTCCGTGCCTTATTACCTCCTGTTGGCTTCACTTATAATGCTGTTGAACACACTTGACTGTAGAGACGTGGCTCTGCACTCTGGCTACAGTAGTGTGTGTGAGTTAACTGCACTACGATCAATAACCCTGTGAAGTGAGGAGGGGGGAGCCCATGGAATTTGATGGCGTCCATAAAGCTGCCTCGGACACATTAAACAAGTCTAGCATGTCTGCAGTGCTGTTAGGAGGGGGGACCCTTGGGTACTAGCCATGCCGGGAGAATCATTTTTGATCACATGTTAAAATTGACTAGAAATGGCAGAAAAGGCTTGAGGGCTTTAGTTAGATGTTTAGATTACAATAACTAGAATTATAATGAAGATTAAATGTGATTAGATTGGTTTGGAGAAGATCATTTGGACATCATTATGGGAGTTTTATAAGGTAATTTCAAAGTGTTGGAGTTGTGATATCATTATGATCAAAAACCTCCGATCTGATGCAGACATCTAACTGAAGGCTGTGTAATTCACTGTTAATTAAAAACCAGGGATTACCTAATTTAATGTCTATTATAACTCCAATCACTTGGGAATCCACTCAGAGTGCTTTACGAACTGAGGTATTGTGTTGAAATCATGGCTTTACATTAAAATGTCTTTTTTTAGAATCATGATGATGAAAGACAACAACAGTCTTCTCTTCAAACATGTCAAGGACATATCTAAAGAAATATTAGAAAGAGGCTAGCATGGAGTCTTTAAGCTGTGGCAAATATATACAGGCCTGATTCAATAGCATATATAAATATTTTTAGAAAAGCCCCCAAATCAAGATATTTTAAATATATAGATATTTATTTTTAAAGACATTACATCGTTGTTGCACATGAGTAAAACACTGAGAAGAAATATTTAAAGGTAGCATTAGAAATCAAATTGTTTTATTTGTGAATGTGAGTATTAGTGAGTGTTTTGCTAACATTAGTTAACTTAAGATGTGAATACTGTGTATGCTGCTCTTACAGGTCCCCCAAGCAATGTATTTTATCCGTCTTAAAAATTTAGTATTCTTTTCCTAACACATAGCATATATAAACACAGGAAACAGGAAAGGAGAAATAGATTTTACTGTCACGCCTCTATGTCACTTTTACGGGTCCTCAACATCTTTCAACCATCTTCAAAGTTAGTTTTTCTTTTCCAAATTAAAAAGCCGAGCACATCACATATCTAAGTACAGGAAAGAAACAAGGAGAAGCTCGACCGAGACAGAAGACTTGCTCAACTGTTATTGGAGCACTGAGTGGAAAGGGGCGGGACTTAGAAAGAGTCAATTATGCAAATACTTTCTTTAAGGTGTATGAATTGGGTTCTACATAGAGACCTACGTATCAACTGTGTTATTTATACTCTTTGAAGACATATAGTGTTGCCATTGACACAATATCCAGTGTTTATCAAATAACACTGATGAAACGCAAAAATCCTTTCCTCTGAGCTTGAGTCTTAAAGTGGGGAGAAAGTGCAAGGTAATGTTAGTACAAATGTTACTATCTAATTTTAATTAGACCATCCAAAACTGGGGTGGCAGCTTCCACCTGATGCCACCCCTTTAGAGCCGCCCCTGTCATTTCCACCTTTTTGAACCGTTCATACAAAACCTTGAGAACACCATCATTCTCCTGCTTTCTCACAGAGATGGAGATAAAATAGATGCATCATTGCTGAGAATGAATTATGTATGCAGTAAATAAACTTGTGTCAATAATAAGTAATGGTTTTGCCACTCTTAGCACAGGCAGCACTGTTCAGACTGGCAATAAAAACAAATCCATAACATTTTCTGTTTCAGACTATTTGGCCAGGATAAATGATGGATATGCTTGCTGACAGTCTCTTCAATAAAAGATAAAGCTATTATCTTCCCTGATCCGAGCTGTCTGATAAACAAATCTGTTTAATAATTTTTCAGTAAATTACCAGACAGCTAGAAAACACCACCCCTGTTGTCTAAATAATAAACTCGTTCATACCCCCAAGATGAAATGCATCAGGCTGTCTTCTCTATTCAAATGTGTGTCCTCAGAAGTAGGGTACAGACACAACCGTCCAATCTGTGTCAGCAGTGGGGACTTGCTTCCCTTTGATATGAATGAATTGTAATTAATTTTTCATCTGAAGGGGATAGCACATGGTTGCACAAGCTATGGAGCCAGCATGGCAGAGACACAGAGAGGGGAGGGGGGCAGAGGGAGAGAGTTGTAGATGTCACAATGAGATTCAGTGCATGCATGAATAAGGTCACGGTTTGAGAGGTATGCCTGCAGACGCCTGCCCCTGTGCCAACAATCTTTATTCAGCTGTAAACTGGAAGTGCAGTGCATCCATCATCATCACATTGTATTTCATAAATGCTACCCAAATACATATTTCATTTACTGCTGTAACATATTGCTTATATGTTTGCATACGGCTCACTGCCCTCTTCTGTCTTACCAGGCACACAGATGCAGTGTGCAGAGAATGCGGGTTGCAGTGCAGTTTTCATATAGAACCATGGAACATATAAGCCTGCAGCTACACAGACAGTATTACACAAGGACTGAATAAAACCCTTACATTTTTATTGCTACATTAGCATTTGCACTATAAGGAATTGTTAGTCAGAGAGGATAACCATTGATAAGGGTTCTGCTGATTTCATATAATGATATAAATTCGTCACATGGTCAGTGCTGGTGATGGGAGTTGCATCACACCGATGGAATTTACACAAAGATAACAACAGATAACAAGTGGTAGAAAAAGTATTCAGATCCTAGTTAAAGTCCTGCACTGAAAACGTAAAATGTACATGAGCACATAATGCAGAAAAATAGCTGATGTGAGTGTTATACCACTTATTACTGTTGCATCTGTCACTAGAATTTTACTGTTGTAGTTAGCTGTGGTGGAGCAATTTGTTTCATTATTTTATATACCGGCTAGGTGGTTTCATCTTTCTAATCATTATATTTAAATAAGCTCATCATATGTTTTGTATGTAGAAACTAAGTCTGTGGGGAATCATTGTGAGAATCCACTTTATTTGTCAAGTATATGCAGGCTTCACATTGTTATTAATTACCCCACAGGGTGGCCGATGCATTGCAAATGAGTGTATTCACGTTACAGATGTACATTATATGGACTTATACCTTGACTGAGTGTAAAGGCATGGTTGTGAAAATATGTACTTGTATTTGTCAAGTGTTGTATTGTGAACACATTAGCTACCAAGGTATTTTCATGGAGGGTGTGGGAGGGGAGGCTTTAAAAGAAACTAAAATATAGTATCATGTACCCTGAAACTTTACCATTCCTTCAATTAATATAAAAGTAAAAAACAAAATAAAAACATGTATACAAAAATGGAATTTAAGTATGCTTGCTCTCAATGTACTGACACACAGAAGAACAATTTACAGGAGGATAAAAATACAGCTAAATGGTGAAAACAAACATATGTACCTATTATATACATACATGTAGGTGAAAAATAGGCATAAAAGGCAATAATGACCAACAGCATTGTATTATGCAAGTCAAATGTTTCTGTAAATTGTAAACAATACATGCAAGAATGCAAAGAATATTGGACATGCATGAAGGTAGTAGTTAGGTACAGTATGTATTAATTTATATAGAATAGCACAATATGTGCTTCTGAGATATAGTGAAGTGTTAAGTATCATAATATGGAAATATTGAACCTCAAAATTAAGTGCAGCACTTCCGTAAATGTACTTTGTTACATTCCACCGCTGACAGTGTGTAGGATTTATATTGACGATGGATGAGATGTACCTGTTAAAAACAGTGGATATTTTAAACTTTAAATAAATCATTTATAATTTGTAGGTGAGTGTTACAGAGCTATAAACACGAGTTTACTTGTCAGTTACAGTGATGGCCTATGGAAAGCTATAAAATATAGAGCCTATAGTGGGATAAAAAGTATAAGTCCCTCTGTATTGTAGTGTTGTATATAAATGCTGAAGTACAAGTATCTCACATGTGTACAACTTGCAGTACTTGAGTGCATGTGCATTTAGTTATATTTCACCACTGCAGACAACAGAAACATGCATTTTATTAATATAGATGGTTGCTCTCCTTTAAGGATGAGGTAATTGTTTACACTCATTTAACATGTTTTTAATACATCTCCAGATTTTCATGCAAATCCCTCCATTCTCATTTTTTCCGCCTGGGATTTTCGACGTACTACGGGGTGATGTGTACGCCCATTGAAGAAATAGGTGTGTTTTGGCGAAGCCCCGCCCTATTTCGCCTTATATGGTCATTGAACCGAACGTTGATTGACAGCGGGCAGCAGCTGCTGAGTTGCTCAGACATGGCGGAGGATACAGTGTAACTGAGGATCAGCGGCGGAGTTACGTGAGTTTCCCCGGCAGTTGATTCGTCAAAGGGCGCATTAAATGATACATAAGACGAGGACGATGTGTTCGGCTAAAGCGTACTCTGAGGGGAAGCAGAAAACGACCTGAACTGCCACACACGAGTAAGATGGAAAAATGTATCGCTGTTTAGTGCAGTCAACAGCCTTGGGCAACAAATATGGCTTCTTGTGCCTTTTTCAATATGCTATAAAAATTGATCTCCCGTGCAAGCTAATGCCGTGGTGGCTCCGGCTAACTTCTGCAAGCCGCGGTAAGTTGAGTTCAATAGTCGCTCGGTACTTTTGATCGGTGAGGATATTACATCCACTTGGCCGTCTGGGTTAGCTGGGAAGCTACGGAACTACAGCGGGTAGCAATGGAGCCAAAGCACAAAGAGTTGCTAGACCAGTGCCACCAGAACTTATTGGAGTCCATAACAGATGCGGACCGAGTGATCGAGCTGCTGATAGTTTCTGGTACCCTGAGTCAGCTCGATAGGTTCGAGCTGGACCAGAACTGTTCGTCCAGCGCCGAGAAAGTAGACCACCTTTTGAAGATGCTGATGAACAAGGAGAGCGACCATTTCCTCGACCTGTGTGTGGCCCTGGAGAAGGCATACCCTGACCTGTACGCTGCCCTGTTCAGCAACAACGGCGGAGGACCTGTGGACCACTCCACCGGTAAGAGCTGCAACACTAGTATCTACTCATAAAACAGGCTTTCACTTCAATGCAAGAATGAGTGGACTAGCAGCCACTGCATGACCCGTGCTGTTAGTACTATCTGGGTGGTCTGGCGCAAGGAGAGCTGCACAACAGCAAGGCTTGGAGCTTGATTTATTATTAACCGAAAATGTGTATAAAATGATAAAGGTTCATATGAAGGTTGAATGTGTTCCTTGCAACGTGGCTACACACATTGTAACCAGAACTGGCTAACTGCAACATTATGCTCTGTTAAATGTACAAAACATCATGCACTGGCCTGCATCTTTAAACTTAATATTCACTCTGCCCTGCAGAGCCAATGCACATCTTGTGCTTAATTCAGCCAAGGACTATTCTGTCATTACTCTGAGCCATCTTGCCCTAACAGGATCTCTCACACTCAACACTGCATGTGTGATGATTTCTACTAAATGCATTCTATGCATTGCAAAATTTGAAAAAAAAGCAAAAATGATATGATTGATTGATTGATTGATTGATTGATTGATTGATAGATAGATAGATGACTCTATTAATCACCAGAGGGAAATTAAGTTGTCATAGCATCCAGGTACATTAACATTTGATAAAAGACAAAAATATATACAGTCAAAATAAAGAAATTGTGCTATCAGTGGCACAATATGGTTATGCTACATTAGGTAGCCTGATTTGTTTCCATGACAACGGGCGTACCATTGACATGTTGCTCCATATCGACCTGAAATGTGGGTGTGTGCATGCAGCCTACCCATGCATGCTTACAGACCTAAAGCATGGCTTAGATCAGTCCACATTCCCATGTGGAGAGTACCCGACCTCAGCATCCTAACAGAAACAGATGAAACCAGATTTTTTTGCTACATTTTTAATTGCACCCTATTCACTGTAGTCTCTTGCTTTGCAATTGTGTCCTTACAGCAACTGCCTCCACTTCAGCGAGTTTCGGTTGTTGTTGCACAGAGACAAAGGGCAACCAAGTGTAAAAGCCTTGTCTAGTTTTGCCTGTTTTGCTTTGTCTGAATGACTGAAGCCAGTGGCTTACTCACAACCAGCGTCATGCCCTCAGGGCCTGAATGCAGGATGAGCCTTGAGATCCAAAAGTAGGGAGGAGATGCAGAGCAAAGCTTCTCTTTGACATTTCCAAATGTAAAACAGTCATGTAGGCTACCTTCTAGATCATTTGGCTACAGCTGTAGCTGTAGACACACATAACTTTTTAAAGGGACACTTGACCACGAAATCAATTTATCAATGTATTTATCCATCTAGATTGTTTTGGTGTGAGTTCCCAGTTCTGTAGACATCGGCTGTAGAAGTGTCTGCCTTCTCTTGAATGTACATATGAAAACTTCAACAGCAATGTCCAGAAATCATGGCCTGATTACTTAAGATAATCCACAGACCTTGTTGTGAGTTTCATGTAGGGACTACTTTCTTTCTGCAGCATAATCTATCAGAACGACTTTTGTTCTAAAAGAGAGAAGGTAGTTCCTTTGTAAAACTGCTCACAACAAGGTTTGTGGATTATCTGGAGTAACCAGGTCATGATATCTGGAAAGAGACGTTACTGTTGAATTTATCAAATGTAATTTTTTGGCACTTTGATTACCAAAAGCCGATAGCAATTTAATTCCATTATATTTGAGATAAGGTAGACATCTCTGCACCCAGTATCTCCAAAACTCTGCAACTTGCACCAAAACTCTCTGGATGGATAAATAGCACAACATGCCAGGGGAAAAATATGTATTTTTGATTTTGGGGTGAACTGTCTCTTTAAATACACAATGTGATCCATAGTTTACGGCTGCCAAGTTGTAACGTGTCTCGGTCTACTACTATCAAGCAGACTGTAGCAGGTAATGCTGAGTTGGTGTCTTGCTGCTCCGCTGACTGGATCACTAATGCTTCCTTAAGCTTTATTACTTCCTTGTACTGAGTGTTGCTACTGCAGAATAGGCCGACACTCATCCTGAGGTACTCTGAAACACACTGACAGTTGTTTACCTGCGAGCTACTGCAAAATTGGTCCCTCTGTTAGCCCCTTGACTCTGGCTGGACTTGACAATGTAGATTTGGGCTTTTCTTCACACACCTTTTATAGACTGCGGCACTGGGGGCCTCAGAGTTGACCTGCCCTGTACGAGGAGAGGAGCGAGTCCCAGTTGTGAGTCTGGCTAGTCGGCCTGAAGTTATTCAACAGAGGATTAGGCCCTGCTCTCCTCTCCCTGGTGTAAACTCCCTCCATGAGACATGCTTTATCGTGCCTCCACAGTCCTCTGTATTAGCCGCCACACTCTTGGCTCCTTCTGTTTTGACTCGAGTGTTGCGGGTTTTTTTTCTAATGTGCTTTTTATTATCTTTAGTGTGGTGATTCGGCTGATGCGATTACCGCGTTTTAACCACACTTACGAGAGACCGAAGACAAGCCATGCACAGAGTACCTCCGGGCAAAACAGGCTGGTAGAAGCAGCACATAGGGATGAAATCTTCAGAGCCCTGGTGTGTCTGTGAACAGCGCTGGGTGTGTGTGTGAAGAGAGGGGAATATGAGTGTGTGATGAGTCTTGCTGATAGCAACCTGCTCTCAAGTCATCCTCCTCTCATGCCGCCTGCCTCGCTCTTGTTCTCAGATGTGCATCCTTTGCCAGCTGAGCTTCCGTACACGCACATTTAGGGAATCATCTGAACTCCAAAGAAGCATCCTCAGCCCAAAGGAAAAGCACACAGATGCACGAACAAATGCTCAGTTGTTTTAAAGCTCAGGCTCTCTAAATTATTAGTGTTTTGCTGGCAAACTGCGACACATTGAACTGTAGAGAACATGCAAACAAATCATTCATTATTTAGCCTGTTTTGTGCATCAGCATGCTCAGGGACTGTGCCTCACTCTTTTAACAAATTCTCTAACTCTGATTAAACTGCAGAGCCAAACATTCACCCAGAATACAGAGTATGAAGTTTAGTTGCAGAGCGAGAGCACATTTCAAACAGAATTCAATTCATTTCATAAATCTGAGTGGCTGCAATCAAGCTGATTGCATGCCTCGGGTTGTGTGCTCATCCCCTCCATGCAATGCACTACACGGACAATGTTCCACCTGAAGAATAGCGCAGCACAAGAGATGTACCTGCACATCCCCCTTCCAGCTCTTTTCAGATTCAAGGGACTGTTACAGTGATTTAAACTCACTCCGAGAGGAAGGCAACACAATTCTCCCTGACAGGATGCAACGTCCACAATCTTCTTCTGCTGTCTGTTCAACTTCATTTTTCTCATCCTCTCGGTTTCTCGTTCACGTGTTTTATTGTCTTTTTCTCTGACTTGCCGCCCATCCCTTTTAAACTTTCTTTACTCTGACTTATTATATTTCATTTCCCCCCGCCAAGTGGTTTCGTTTCTCCACACACTTAAATGGAGGGACACACCAGAGAGACAGAGGAGGGTGATAGAAAGAGGGGAGCAAGAGAGAGGGAGACAACAGGCCTTTTGTTGAGAAGTTGAGCAGGCCCAAAGTGCCCAGTCAGCAGCTTGCTCTGTGTACAGCAGCCCAGGACATAGGCCAGTGTGTGTGTGTTGGAGGTGGGGGGGTGGGGGGTTGCTCTCCTCTCTGTCAACCAGTTTCTGTCCCACTCCATAAACCACAGTGGACAGACAGAATGAGTTATGACCCTGACGCTCTTGTCACGACCGCTGCTCTTAAATATCTCCCATGGGCTGGACCTGGCCTCACTTTCTTCCTCTCTCCCTGTCAGCGTCGGTGTCTGTCACTCCTCAGTGACGCACACCGTCACTCACCTCATCGCCCTGCTCTCTTTCCCCTCACCACTCTTTGTACCTCGTCCTGACTTCCCTCCTGTCTTGCTGCGTTCTCGGTGTGGAGAGGAAGCCATCAATTCATCTGCTGTTAACCGATGCTTCTGCTTGGGTGTGATTGATGACATTTGAGTAGATCACGTTTTATATGAGTTGTCGTGTGAGTTTTATTACATTGCAGTGTCTCTGTACAAGCAGCCATGCAGGCTTCTGTTGAAACGGGCCAAGTTATCCGTGTGCTGTGATTTAAGTAAGCCAGTACAGTAGTGCTGGAGTTCAGTGCTGGAATGATTAGACAATAAGTAGTAGATCAACAGCAAATTTCACCAACCTGTTTCAGGTTATCATTTGGGTTTTGTCCAATGATGGTGCTGAAACAATACTTTTACGGGTGCCTGAAGCAGTACTTAAAAAATGTTTTTAAAAATTTGTTTCGCATCCCAGCATTGGAATCCTGTCAAATGAAATACAGCCACACTTTCTGAGTTTTGGTTTCCAACTTGAGGGGGTATTCACATGAATTTTCCCAGTTGGTAGACATGGTCCATTAGATACCGGTCGTACAGGAACCGGTGCCACATTGGCGCTGGGTTTCGGTACCCAACCCTAATACATGTACTGCAAAAAATATTTGCGTGTGATCTCTCATTTGTGCTTACCTGTAGATCAGCAGCAGTTGTAGCATGGCTAACGTTAGATGTGCAAGTCTCTTGCTTGTGAGGTTTCAAATAAAGATAATAATAGAGATAATTGGCCATTATATTTCAATAATACGTAGCTAATTACTGCACTGTTGTTTATAGGTGCCACTCAGTGATTTAGCTGGTTAGATTAGATTCATGGGTAGCCTTTTGTCAATGTTGTGTAAATTCTTTTTTTTTAAATGAATGATTTAATTTAATTTGCCACTTGAATTCATGTTAATGTGGATTTTCAGACATATTTAAATTTTTTAAAAATGCCAAAAATTTGGTAGCACCCCCGAGGGGTCATGGACCCCTTGTTGAAGACCTAAGATTTAAAGTATTCAAGCAAACATGCTTAATATTCACAGAATTAAGTGTTAGAATTTGCTGCTTTTGTCCGTTTTTGGTTGTTAATTATGAAGTAAATATACTTGGACATTGGTCAAACAAAAAAAAAGCAATTTGATGATGTCACCATGACATTTAATAGACTAAATGATCAATCAAACAATTGAATAAAGAATCTAGATGCATCAATAATGAATCATCGGTTGTGGCCTTAGTTGAGTCGTAGTCAGCAGTGTTAATGGTATAGGGTTCGTGTTAGTAATGTTGCTCAATAAATCCATCTAATCAAGGCCTGAGATGCAGCCTAATGAGAAGCTGACCGCAGTACTCCCACTGGGGTCATTGTTGTTATTGTTTCTGTTGAATTCTGTTGTTCTCGAACACAACATCTTTGTAGTGTAAAACCTGTATATTCTTTCACTTTAGCATTAATATCTGATGGCAGGTTTATCTACACTGAGTGTGTGAACCACAGCCAGGAGGCTGTACTGTGGAGCAGGACTTCATTACCATTTTACACATGTTCCTCCACATCCTAATTACCCCACAAGGTAGAGGAAATGCCAGCATCTAAATGTTTACCAGGGCTGTGAAGTCATGGAAATAAACAGCTTCTCTCCTTGTCTTACCAACCCCCCACCTCTCCTCTTTTTTTTCTGCTGTATTATGCTTTGTTCTGCTGTCTATCCCTCCTCTCCTCTCTTCTCCTCCCATCATGGTGTCCTTGCTTTTTCTACCACTTTCTACTTGCCTGGTCTCTCCATCTGTCTACCTCTTTATCTGTCCTGCCTACACCTGCAGTCATTTGTCCTCAAATCAAATTTGACCTGTAATTGCCAGAAAATGATGGCGAAGATTACTGCACTGGGTACCTCCAGTTTTTTTAATAGATAAGACACAAGAACTAGAGATGACACATGACAAAGGTCAGAGAGAAGATTCAGATTACATAATATGGGGTTACATGATATGCACCTTTTTAGCAAATAAGCCAGGATAGCTTGTTTTGTGACCAAAATGATTAGTGATTAGTGCATATATTTTTAATATTAATGGCATAAGTGGGAGCCAAATCCCAAATGAGACATTTTTGATGATTGTTTTTTGTTTGGGTTGTTTTGGAGCATCGGGGTGACTTGCACAAATGTGACAACATTAATGCTAAGATATAAGAAAGGCCTTTTTATATCTCACTAAAAACATTTATTTGCTTACATGAAAGAGATAGAATCACTGTGTCACAGAGCTTTAACATTATGTGGTTTACACAATGGGATAGTGCAGTATGTGACTGCAGTGCAATACATTTGCATGGCTCATAATTGCTGTATACAATAGAAGTGGCCCACCTGTCATATCTGCGGTGTTTGGTCTGACTAATGACTATGTGCACTTTATGTCTACGCAGGAGTCCTTTCTCTTGGTGACCTTTAAAAAAATTATAGTGCTGTTTAATCACTGAATTATCTCCAACACACTATGAAAATGCTTTCTGAATCAATGTAGCCTCCTCTGTGATTAAACGTGAAAGGAATGTCACAAAGATTGCCCAAATTCCAGCAGTGGGTTTATTCCACACAGACAGTCTTTTTGGCAGCGTTTTGGCTTATATTTGTACTCGCTGTAGTGGAGCATTTGGAGGACATGTTGCAGACATCTTTCACCTTTTTGTTTTTGACCCAACCCTTGGCACAGGCAAGCTGTTCAAAAAGAAATTATGTCTCATTTATGCTGAGCTAGTGCTCTTTGCAGGGAGAAGGCCCATTATGGCTTGCTGATAATCGGCAGGGCTGGATTGCACTCAGGAGCTTTTTTGGACTTTGGTGCTGCTCAGCAGTTCTGGCAGGTCTGCAGAGCTAAAGGCTGAGGACCTTTTAGGTCTTTTTCTATGCAATCTGCTTCTGCTTCTAGAGTTTTTCCACAGATCCAAAATTAATATAAGACATCATCTAAGGAAGATGGTCTTGCATTTTTCATTATATCTTTTTATCATAGTTTTTGTGTTATTGGCTTATCACAGTCATGTTGGCGCCAGCATATGTTAGAGCTGCAACAAATAATTGATAAATCGATTAGCAATCA
>JAJHUR010119351.1:0-11592 GCA_027495735.1 Lutjanus campechanus
TCTATTTTCTCCAACTATTTCTACTTTTTCCCCATTCTTTAACTGTTTCTTTTCCCACTTCTTTATCAGTTTCCAGCCCTCTACACTCTTCCCCACTTGAAAGAATGTCTCCTGACATTTGTCATCTTTCTGTGTCTGTATCTAGTGTGTCAAAGTACAGTAACTGTAGTAGTGCTGGTGTGGGTGAATGGGATAGGGGAAAGGGACCAAGCTTGGAGTCATTGCAAGTGGTTGGTTGGACAAGAGTGTGTTTGCATCTGCACTCCAAGACCGATATGATGGATGACCCAGAGTGTCATATGTGAACCGTTCTGTTGGTCTCCCTCTCCGCTGTGATCTCCTCAGTTCTCCTCTTTCTCCCATACATCCATCATCCATCACTTCCCCTGGATCAGGCCTTTCTATGACAAACTCTGGCTCCTCCTGTGCCTCCTCTCCGTCCTGAGCTCTCTCAGTTTCCTGTCTGACGGGAGGAGAGAATTCCCTGGCTGTCGCACGGAGCTTAGACTGTGTTTGTGCGTCCTGCTGTAGCACTACAAACACTTGCTGCTGGGGCCTTACAAGTCTATAGCATGGGATTCTGCTCTGGAGATCATGATGGTAAGTATACTCCTCCTCTTCATCAGAACTATCTGTCATCAGGCGATCACTGTTTGTTTTTGTTTGTGTCTGTTTTTTTTGTCTTTTCTTTTCCTCCACAGGGAGTTCTTCTTCAAGAGGTAGGTCATTTACTGGCAACAGCAGGTTTCTATGAAGTACACGCAGGGATTTGCTACCTTTCTCAGGCTGTACTCTATAGACTGGCCCATCTCCCACTCTTTCCACCACGCGATGTACTACTTTCTCCCAGTAGGCACGCAGTTTTCCTGGACCCCCTCTCTCCGAGAGATTTTTCACTAATACCCTGTTGCCTGGCTGAAGTGCAATGCCTCTCACCCCCCTATCGTACTGTTTCTTGCCTTTAGCTGAGGACTTCTGACTGTTATCAGCAGCGATCTGATAAGCTGTTCGCATCCGATCTGCCCACTGCTGTGCAAAGGTTTGATGGTTGCGCGCCTCAGTCTCTGTACTGGACCCAAAAAGCAAATCAATCGGTAACCGTGGAGTCCTGCCATACAAGAGGAAGAATGGAGCGTAACCTGTCGCCTCATGCCTTGTGCAGTTGTAGGCGTGCACAATGTGTGGCAGGTGCTCTTTCCACTCACTTTTCTGCTCCTCTTGTAGGATGCGTAGCATTTGGAGAAGTGTGCGGTTTAGTCGTTCGACTGGTTTGCACTGAGGATGATAAGGCGTAGTTCGAGAATGAGCAATTCCTGACAGCTGTTGTAGTCTTTGGAACAAGCTATTCTCGAACTCACGTCCTTGATCATGATGCAGTCTCTCTGGGTACCCAAAACGAGGAATAAAGTCCTGAAATATCTTTTCAGCCGCTGTCTTTCCAGATTTGTTTCTCGTCGGGTACGCCTGTGCAAAACGCGTGAAGTGGTCTATGAGGACCAGAATATACTCGTATCCTCCCTTACTTGGCTCCAGGTGTAAGTAGTCGATCGAGACCAGCTCGAAGGGTGCACTTGTGGTGATGGAGCCCATTGGAGCTTTCTGTGGGACATTGGGCCTCTTTTGTTTGATGCAGTCACATCTCTTTGTCACATATTCCTCAATGTCCTGCTGCATGTAGGGCCAGTAGAATCTTTCGCGGGCGAGATGTATCACCTTATCATCACCTACATGTCCCATCTCGTTATGCAAGCTCCTCAACACCACAGATTTGAGCTTTTCTGGGAGGACCAGTTGTCTGTGTTGTTCAGTTTTCCTGTAGAGTATTCCATTGTCCACTTCAAGTTTGTTCCACTCAAAAAGAAGCCTTCTTGTCTGTCTTCCCATGACTCTTTTCTCTTTTTCATTAGGAGTCCATGCGTTGAGTTTCAGGGAGACAACTTCTTTGATCGCTGGATCTTCCTGCTGTGCGGCTCTGATGTTTTTAGATGTTACACTTGAAATGCTATCTGTCAGCACAACACTTTCATCTTCCTGGTTAAGTTGTAACACAGCCATCCAGGGCACATCATTATCATGGACTGCTTTTGTCCCTTGCCACACTGCTGACACTACCTCTGGCGAAACTGACTCTGTGTGTTCACCCATTTGATGTTGAAGACCCACCGGGTATCTGGACAACATATCGGCATCTGCATTCATTTTCCCGGGCCTATACTTTATATCAAAGTGAAAATCTGCTAACTCCCCGACCCACCTATGTCCCACTACATTCAACCTTGCGGTGCTCAGAACATTATGTTAACGGGTTATTATCTGTATAGACCGTGAAAGTTGGAGCGTAATACAGATAGTCATGGAATTTGTCGCAGATGGCCCATTTGAGTGCCAGAAACTCGAGTTTGCTGGAGTGTAGGTGATAGTTTCTCTCAGCAGGTGTCAATGTTCTTGACCCGTACCCGATGACACGCAGTTTGTTGTTTTGTTGTTGGTATAACACTGCTCCCAATCCGTCATTTGACGCATCTGTGTGCAATATAAATGGAAGATCGAAGTTTGGGTAGCCGAGTATGGGAGGGTTAGTTAGCATCTCAACAAACTTTGATACAACATTCTGGTGTTCAGTTGTCCAAATAATGGGTGTGCGGGAGGAGAGCTGTCCCTTATCTCGTTTTTTTGCTTGGGTCTTACCCCTGCTGGTTGGGGTTTTGTGACATCACTCCCTTCAGCTGGGTTCTGAAGGAGTTCGAACAGGGGCCTTGCCAGCCGGGAGAAATCCTGGACAAAGGACCGATAGTAACTCAGAAATCCAAGCAGTGTCCAGAGCTCTCCGACTGTGCGAGGTTTCCTCTCCTTCAGAGCAATCACGGCTTCCAAATCTTTTGGGTCAATGTGGATCCCTTCCCCTGACACCATACGCCCAATGTAACGGATTTTCCTCTTAAAGAGTTCACATTTTGTTGGACGGAGCTTTATGCCATGTTGTCTCATCCGGCCGAGCACTTGTTTGAGGTGGTTCACGTGTTCATCAAAAGTTTTAGAGTAGCAGAGGACATCGTCTAAATACGGCACACAACACTCATCTCTAATCCCCTCTAACACTCCCTCCATGCACTGTTGAAATGCGGCCGGTGCGTTTGTCAGCCCAAATGGGATGCGAACCCATTCATACAGTCCCCAAGGAGTGCTAAACGCTGTCAGATGCCTCGATTCTTCGCTCACGAAACCCTGATGGTATGCGCTGCCTTGATCTAATATAGAAAACCACGTGTTCCCTCCCAAACTGTCCAACAGATCCTGTATCCGTGGCAAGGGGTGGAGGTCAGGTATGGTCTTACGGTTTAGTCCACGAAAGTCGACACATAGGCGGAGACTGCGATCTTTCTTGCGTGCGCAAACAACTGGAGAAGAGTTAGCTGAAACAGATTTCCTAACCCAGCCTCGGTCCAGAAGGTTTTGGACATACTCTTTTACCTCTGCATAAAGGGGTTTTGGAATAGAGTTGTAATTTTTCTGGACAGGATTGTCGTCTACTGTGTTGATTTTTAACTGTAAATCAGGGATACAGCCAATGTCCCCGTCCTCTTTTATGAACACGTCAGACTCTTCAAAAAGCATTTGGCGAACCACCTCTTGCTCACCCTCAGTAAGATGATCTAAATCTACTGGGGGGTGCCATTTGTTTTGGGGACAGGGTGCTCTGTGAGTTATTTTGATCCCATTTTGATGGTCAAGATCAGCACGCACTTGCGTTGAGCACAGGAGAGTGTCTTCAGTCTGATTGGTTGATGTCTGGGGGTTTGGGGAAATACTCACCGACAGGAGGCCCATAATTTCTTCAGTGAAGCCCAGAGTTGTTTTTGGAGGTAGGAATATGTCATGCTGTGTAGAATTCTGAATGGGGATTCTCACGATTTTTGATGCACCAGCAGGCACGTCAACCAGAGCGGGAAAAAGCTCCAATCCATCAGGTAAACTGCCCTCTACAGCTGGCTCAAATAGTGCGACTCCTCCCTCTGGCAACGTTCTCAGGCGACACTTCACTTCACAGATCTGGCCCCTTTGAATGGTGAGTCCTCTCTTTCCAACCTTCACCACAGGTTTTACTGGTTCTTCCTGCAATGACATTTCATTTAGGACAGAGACAAGAGTTTCAACAGTGTGCCTCTGGACACTTATTGCCTCCGCCAGTAAGTCCAGTAACCCGAGACAGTTTGGCTGTTGCTCATTTTCCGTGATTATCTCCTCAATCACATTGAAACCTAGCAGTGGGCTAGTCACACAGCTTCTGCTCACTAGCATTGGTACCAGGATTGCTACTCTCCCATGTTTTTGACTTATCACTTCCAAAAGGACCTCAATCCAACCCTCAAACGGTACTGCTGTCCCATTCGCGGCTGTGATGTCAAGCTTTGAGTCCGAAAGGAGGCTGTTGAGGGGTTGTATTTTGACATTTGGTAAAGTTTGTTCTACCCAAGATTTCCCCACCATACTAACTTGAGCCCCGCTATCTAGTAACATCTGGACACGAACCCCGTTTACAAGACAGCTGAGCATACATCTCCCACCGATCAGCTTAGCTACACGCTTCCCCCTTGCTGAATTGGGCGGTTTGTGGGACTGGGTAGTTGGTGATCTTTCATCTTTAGAGAGGGAATTTACAGTCACAGGGGACCCTTCACTTGCTACAGTCACTGGTGGTCCCTCCCCAGTGACCTCACTCGGTTTCCCGACGAGTCGCTTTTCAGAAGGCAACCGATAGCTCTATGTCCCTCTTGTCCACATTGAAAACAATGGGTGCAGCTGTCCTTTCCTTGTGCTACACACTGCTGGCATTTGCCTTTGACTTCTTGCTTGGTTGACTGCTTTGGGTGTGGTGAAGTGGCACATGTGTTTTCTGGTGTCATCTTCACTCCAGGTGTGAGGACTTTTTCTAGACTCTTGGTTAAAGATGAGACCTGTACTGTCAGCTCATGTATGGCAGCGCGATTAGCTTGGACTTCTGCCTGCATCTGAACAGTATTCTGTCTGTCCTGCTGCGCTGCATTGACACTGATTGCTTTTTGTTTGTGTGTCTGTCTCTCTGTGTCCTCACTAACTGAACGTGTGATCAGCTCTAAGTAGAAGTCATCAGTAATACTCATGTTTGAGATATGTGGTTTGATATCTCGTCTGATGTATGAGTATTTCTCGTGCATTCCCTGGTAAAGTGAGTGTAGAAATACTCCCTGAACCAGTTTGCTGTCATACTGAAACCCTGTACTCTGTTTAGAGGCAAAAAGTACACGTTGTTTCAACCCCATTAGCCTGTACATAAACTGTTGTGGGCTTTCTCTGTCATTTTGTTTTGCGTTACTCAGTTCCTGGAATAACTCCGTACTACTTTTATCCCTAAGGTGTGCCCTGAGAAAACGCTTCAGCTCATCTACAGTCAGGCTATCTTTGGTAATGAGCATGTCTTTGAATGTACCAGGTTTAATGATCTTGAGCACTGTCCTGATTACCTCAGCCTCTGAAAAACCTTCAGCGAGCCCCTCATCAATTTTTTTAACCAGGGTCTTGAAACTCAAATCTGAGTCAGAATCAGAGATTTGCCCCCCATGAATTTTGTACTCTCGACGAGGCAGAAATGCTGCAACATCTGTTAGTTTTACCAAACCAGTTGCCTGATCAGCAACCACTGTGGGTGCTTTCTTACTCACTGCTGCTACTACTACTGGCTCAGTCTCTGCCACTGGGTCAGTGTACTCTTCATCAGATGCGTGATCATCTCCTGTAGCCGTCTGTGGTGATTGCAGTTCATCAATGAGGTCACGAAGAATGAGCAGGCGAGCCATCCCTTGGTCCTCGAGGCTCCTCAGTTGTGTACTTCTGATAAAGTCAACAATGAAGTCAAAGAGTTCCACGCTAGTTGCATCCTCGCCTGGCCAATCTTGTTCCATCTCTTCTTTGCATGATGCTGCAATCTCGCAGAGCAGGTCTTTATTGGCATCACTGGTTAGCTGATGAAGCTGTTGCTGAATCTCCCATCGCAGATCTTGTAGAGCCGCCATCTCTGGATACCTGAAGTCTGTTGCTCAGTTCACCCGCTCAGGAAACAGGAAATCAGGATCACCAGGTTCTTGGATGATTAGCACCCGTCCAGCAAGAGCGCTAATCCCGGACGAGCCCCCAAATTTGTTGCCTCCCTAACTGGCTAGCCAGGGAGGCGGCAAGTCCGTGGTCTTGCCTGTCGTGAGAATAGAAGGAGATACACGTTGTGCTGGTGTTAACTTCACGGCAGCAGGATTTATTCTACCTGTTTGCATGGAAATCCTATCCCACCACAAGCGCGATGCGCCACCTAGCGGCCTGAATGTGTCATAGCACTGTATTAGTGTGAATACAAGTGAATGATGAAACTAATGAAAATAAATGAAAAGGGATCATTAAAAAAATGATAGTAGGGGTGTCTGTGCTTCTCATCTATTTTCTCCAACTATTTCTACGTTTTCCCCATTCTTTAACTGTTTCTTTTCCCACTTCTTTATCAGTTTCCAGCCCTCTACACACACAGTAGATAGGAAGCAAAAGATTTCAAAGACTCTGGAAAGAAAACCACTAGATGTGTCTAAAGACCCCAGAACAACTGCCAGGACACCAGTGAATGACTTAGCCAAGTCAAGAATTGTAGTCTCAAAGAAGACAATCACTAGAGCCCTGCACAGGGATGGACTGCGAGGTTGCAGAGCAAGAAAAACTCCTCTTCTGCAGAAGAGACAAGACTTCAAGCCAGACTGTAGTATGCTAAGAACAACCTGGAGAAAGATTATGCATACTGGAAGGGTGTCCTTTGATCAGATGAGATGAAACTAGAGCTCTTTGGCCATAGAGACGTTGCTTATGTTTGGAGAAAGAAGGGAGAGGCGTATAACCCAGAGAACACCGTCCCCACAGTGAAACACATTGGTGGGAGTATTATGCTGTGGGGATGCCTCAGTGCATCTGGAACTGGGAATTTCATCAAAGTAGAAGGAATCATGAAGAAAGAAGGATATGATACAGATACAGATACAGACAACTTTATTAATCCCACCAGGGGCAATTGTTGTGAACAGCTTACAACAGTAAAAAACACACAAGTACAACAGTAAAACACACAAGTACACACGAGGAAAGGTAAAAGGGACAATAATTAAAATAGAATACCAAGGAACACAGTGGAATCAACAATGGAATAATCAGTAAAATCAGATTAAATATTCCTTATGTAAAATAAACATAATAAAAGAATAAGAGAAGACCTTATGAGGAATTTAAAAGACGAATGGCAGAGGGAATAAAAGCGGTTGGTTTTACAGACTGGTAAAACATAGCGACGGCCTGAGGGCAACAGAGAAAATTCCCTGGCCAACACATGACCAGGAGATGAGAGGATTAGTTCTGCCTTCCGCAGAGTCTGTTGGTCGCAAAAACTTGCCAGATCCCTCAATTTCACTCCAGTTATCTTAGAGCATGTTTTTATGATGCTATGCAAGCTGTTTCTATCTCGCAACGTAAGGTTGGGGAACCAACAGATAAAAGAAAAACACAAGAGACTTTCAATAAAGGACTGATAAAAACGACAGAGGATGGCAGGACTGACAGAAAATGAGTTTAGTTTGCGTAAAAGGTGAATTCTCTGTTGCCCTCGCTTCACAATATCTGCAGTATTTACATCAAATTTTAGGGTATCATCAAAAAAGTTCCTAGATACTTATATGAGGATACCCTTTCCACAGTTTTACCATGAATGGTGCTGTCTGTGGCTGTGTTTTTGTTGCATCTAAAATCAATGATCAGCTCCTTGGTTTTGGACACATTTAGGTCTAAATAATTTCTGTCACGCCATGAAACAAAATCAACAAGAGCCTCCCCATGCCCTGATTCAGATCCTTGAAGAAGAGACAGCAATGCAGTATCATCAGGAAATTTGATGAGGTAGCTACCTTCCTTGGCACTCCTGCATTCATCTGTGTATAAGATAAAAAGTAATGGGGAGAGGAAGCACCCTTGTGGTGAACCGGTGGACAGCGCTAAGGAGTCTGAGACACAGCCATTTACAAGAACCCTCTGCTTTCTGTTGGTTAAAAAGTCTGACAGCCATAAAACGACCTGGTGGGGCAGATTAAAAACACGTATTAGTCTGCTAAGTAAAAGATGTGGCTGCATCAGGTTAAAAGCAGATGAAAAATCTGCGAATAGAAGCCGAGCATGGGCTTGAGGCTTTTCCAGATGTCTATAGAGACAGTTGAGGATAAAAAGCTTGGCGTCATCCACACCTTTCCCTGCTTGATAAGTAAACTGAAGTGGGTCGATTCTCCCCTCTATGTGCGAGGTAATAATGTTTTTTACAACTTTCTCAAAGACCTTCATGCACAGAGATGTAAGGGCTACCGGTCTAAAATCATTAAGTTGTTTGGGTGAGGAGTTTTTGGGAACAGGGATATAATGGAAGATTTCCATAGATCAGGGACTAAACCACAGTTGAGTGACATCTGAAAGATGTGGTGGAGCACACTGCTGAGTTGGTCAGCACAATACTTTAATGTGCGCCCACAGATTCCATCTGGGCCAGAGGCCTTTCTTACGTTGACCTTCTTCACGAGATTGTTCACACACTCCTGAGTGATGACTATATTTGAGACTGTGTCAGAGATCTCCTGTTTAAGTGCAGAGAGATTGTCTGAAAGGTCATGGTTTTCGAAGCGGGAGTAAAAGACGTTAAACGCATTTGGTAGATCATCATTTCTACCCTCTATCCTAATTGGTTTCCTGTTTTCCTCAGGGATGTTAGTGATTGAGGACATGGATTTAATGCCTCTCCAGGCCGCCCGCAGATCCCCACTGCTATACTTCTGTTCTACCTTATCCTTATAAGCCATTTTGGCTTTCCAAATTTTGTTCTTTACCTCTTTGTTAATGTCTTTCTTTTCTTGGTTGTTCCCTGTATAAAAGATTTTTTTCTTTTTATTTAAGATATTTTTTAAGTCTTTAGTGACCCACGGTTTATTGTTGGGGTAGACAGTGATGTTCTTCTGGGGGATATTGATGTCGACACAGAAGGATGTGTAGGAGGAGACAGTCTGTGTCAGTTCATTCAGATCAGAGCATGAGTCATAAAACACGTCCCACACTGTACAATCAAAACAAGCTTTTAAGTTATCAATGCTGTCCTCCGACCAGCATTTCACTGTCTTTATAGACCGCTCCTGTCGTTTACAGACTGGCCTGTAGGTCGGTAGAAGTAGAACACAACTATGGTAGTACCACATAGTTCCTCATAGTTGTTGCACATGTCACATACTGTTCGTATGTTCTCAGTGTTTTATCGATTCGACAGTGATTAAAATCCCCTAGAATAAATTTAGGAGCGTCCGGAGAGAGCGCATTCAGATTGTTGCTCACGTCTTCGATCAGCTGACAGGCTGCCGTGATGTCAGCTCTCGGGTGAATATAAAAAAGGGAGAAGAACAGCTGGGGGAACTCCCTCGGCAGGTAGAAGGGACGAAGCGAAATACATAAAAGTTCAATATCAGAGGTACATATTCTCTCCTGCACCACGACAGTCTTACAGTATCTTTCATTTATGTAAAAGCATACTCCACCTCCCTTGGATTTGTTTGTTATGAGAGGAGAGCGGTCCAGGCGGATAGGGGAGCCGAAGCCGGTTATATGAAGATCCTCGTTCCTGTCTCGTTCTCCCAACCACGTCTCGGTGAAAGCGAGGAGACACGTCTCCCTGAACTCATGTTTCAATCTGGCGTAGATCTCAATCTCGTCGATTTTATTCTGGATAGACTGAACATTGGTGAGAAGGACTGTGGGGAGAGGTGGAAGCCGGCGTCTGTCACTCAGCCCGGATCTCCTCAAACTGCGCTGAACGCCGCCTCTCCTTCCTCTTTTCCTCCGTCTTTTCCTTGAAAGTGATCTACTCTCAGTGGCATTCAAAGTCCTCCATGGCGAGCGAGGGGTATGAGAGAAGTCAGCTCCTGTTGCTGGTGGATGGAGAGCCAGTAGTAACTCCCGGCTGTATGTGAACTTTACAGCCGTCGTGTCTCCACCATCTTGATGGCCGCTGGTGAATTGACAGAGCAGAGACCAGAGAGCGGCTAAAACCCCCAGGTAGACTCCCTTCATGACTAAAAAAAAGATTCCACGTGACGATATGTGACAATTTTGAAAGAAAACCTCAAGCAGTCAGCAGCAAAACTGGGTCTGGGTTGTCGCTTTGTCTTCCAACACGACCACAACCCAAAATATACGTCGCTCCTGGTGAAGAACTACCTTCAGAAGACCAAAGTGAATGTTATTGACTAGCCTCCACAAAGCCCTGACTTGAATCATGAAGCATGTTGCTCATTAGCATATGGCTTCCTGTTTCGGGTGAATAAACACACTCACATGAAGAATGGGCTTGGAATCCTCAGGAGATGTGCCTGAGACTTGTTGAAAACTACAACAAATGACTGCAGGTTATTATCCAGCAAAAAAGGATACACAAGTGGCTATTAGCATCAGGGGGGCTAATCATTTTGACCCTGGTAGTTTTTGGATTTTGTGAGGTAATTTTGTTTCTGTGTGCAAAGTAAAATAATGTAAGCATCCAAAATAAAACTAGGATGTTAGGAAAAGCTGTGTTAAAAATTCATTGGAATACTTTTTAAAAAATGAAATTTTCATTTTGTCACCATGACGACGAAGGTCTCCTGACTATGGATATCTCTCCCCACAAGTTAATGAGAAGAATTGCATGCACGCAAAATTGTATTTTGGCCTATATAATTACACAGTTAAAAAGTAGACTTGTGATTTGTGTATGCAGATTGAAAGAATGAGTATGGAGGTCTGATGATGTTTTTCAGGGAAAAGTTATTTGTCTTGAAACAGTCACCACCAACAAGTACTTTTTATATATATTTGTTGGCTCTTTATCATGTTTTATAATATGTGGCAACTTTCTTGTAATAACCTCCATCGTTTACTTCAAACAGCTCCACACTCCTACAAATTTCCTCATCCTCTCTCTTGCTGTTGCTGACCTGGTTGTTGGGGTTTTACTTTTGCCTTTTGGCATGATACCGATTAGATATAGATCTTGTAGGATAATAGGCATTGTTGATCTCTGTCTGTGCTCATCTTCTGTGTGGAACTTGTGCTTTATTTCTGTTGACAGATATTATGCTGTGTGTCAGCCTCTGAGATACAAAACTAAAATAAATGTCTGTGTTATTGTGATCATGATCCTGGTGAGCTGGACTATATCTGTTCTTGGCCAGTTAATTAGGGGATTACAAGATATTTTTTGCTTTTTTCTACCAGCTATCATAATGTGTGCCATCTACCTAAAGATTTTGATGGTGGCACAGAGACAGGCACGCAGCATCCAGATCACAACCTGTCAGAGCACAAAGTCTGAAAGTAAGATGGAGAGAAAGGCCACCAAAACTCTGGCTATTGTGATGGGAGTTTTTCTGATCTGTTGGACTCCTTTCTTTCTTTGTTGGGCTTTGGAACCTTTGACTAATTACAAAATACCATTTAGAATGTTTTTGGCATTTAGGTGGCTTGGATGGT
>JAJHUR010119352.1:0-16161 GCA_027495735.1 Lutjanus campechanus
AAACAGGGTAGCAGCCTCATCCAGTACAATGGCAGTGAATGGTGACCACGGATAAAACGGTAAAAATAGCACACAAAACAAACACAAAATGTCTCCATCCTGCTTGTGTGGTGTAATCCAAGTGTCCGCTAGCGGCGACATTAAAAATTGACCGCAAAAGACGCAATTTTCTCCATGTTTTTAGCAGAAATATCAGCTGTTGCACGTAGCCGGTAAGACGCAAACATGGCGTCAATCTCGCGAGACTCCGTATATATCCTAATGGCCGCACATGCCGAAGGCTCAGGATGGAGACATTTTGTGTTTGTTTTGTGTGCTATTTTTACCGTTTTATCCATGGTCACCATTCACTGCCATTGTACTGGATGAGGCTGCTACCCTGTTACTCCTAAAATTCCAGGATTGTTTGGTGTACTGAAGATCTTCACTTATCATCACATCGGGATAGTGGTGAGTACATACAAAATGGCTTATTCTCACAAAATGGAATATCATTTTAACTTTCAAATAAAACATGTCTGTTTTGGCCCAGAAAATGAGACAGATCTTTTATTTGGGGAAGTTTCACCATCAGTGTTGACATTCATCCAGATAAGTGACTTACACTATTAACAGAGTTCAAGCTGGTTAGGTTAGGTGAATCTATCTCGTCAATTCTCCCCAAGCATAGCCGGCGGCTTAGCCCAGTTTGGAATGGTGAATCAAAGGAAGTGCACTGGCCATCGCTTGCCCTTGTAGATTCCACGACAGGATGTCCTGCTACCTTTGAAGTTGTTTTGAAGTGTTATTTTGTTCGTATGAAAGTATCTTTTGTTGTTATTCCTTAAGGTTGTGTTGGATTACTCTCTTGTTATATTGTGGATATCCATAAGTTAAATTGGTAAGAAGTGGTGGAATACCGTTGTTCTGAGTTATTTTGTTCAAATGAAAGTGTTTTCAGTTGTTATACTTTAAAGTTGTATTGGATTACCTTGTCATATTGTGGATATGTGAATGGATGTAAAATTAATATATTTAATATTTATGTATATAAACAAGAGCTCGAGAAGGTGGGTGGATTAGGAAGTGAAAAAGAAGACAAGTGAAGAAGGATGGGGATGTGAGCTCGATTAAGCTCAATCATCCTCAGGAGGAGGGGGAGAGAGGGGGGGCATGAATAAGTGTAGAAAGAGAGTGAAGAGAAAAACTGAGGAAAAAAGAGAGGTGGAATTTAAGTTTTGGCAGATAAAAGTGGATATTTAGGCTTAGGGTAAGTAAACAGGGGGAGGGGATAGGTATAAATAGATGAAAAAAATGAAAAGAAAGGTGAATCTTAGGTTTAGGCGAGTAGAGAGAAAGAAAAGGAGAAGAGAAGAAGAAGAATAGAAAGGGGAATCTTAGGTTTAGGCGAGTAGAGAGAAAGAAAAGGAGAAGAGAAGAAGAAGAATAGAAAGGGGAATCTTAGGTTTAGGTATACAATAGAAGTGGTTAGGTTTAGGGTAAGAATAAGAGGGGCTAGTTAGAAAGTAGAAAGAAAGAAAAGAGAAGATGAAGGGAGAAAGAACAGAAAGGTGAATCTTAGGTTTAGGAGAGAAGAAAGGAGAGGAGAGAAAAGAAAAGACAGAAAGGCGTTGGAAAATCAGGTAGGAATACAGTGTGGGGATGAGAACAGCAGAGGGAGACAGAGAGATGGAAGGGGGGGGTGAGGGGAAAATAAAAACGTACATGAGGATTTATATTGTAGTGAATCAGTCAATATATGTTTCACGAAAGTTAATTAGTTTGTGTGTTTTGTAAATACCAGACATTGAGATAACTAGATATTGTGTATTGTGAGATATTGTGAGGCTTAAGTATTTAGTCAAGTACAATGCGGAAGTATGCAAATATAGGTCTGTCCAGGTGTTAGTCAGTATGTTTTTTATAATCGTTCACTGGCAGGAGTCAGTGTGCGTTTACAAAGTTCAGAAAGAGTCCGCGTGGATAAAAAAACATATAAATTATTAACTCAAAACGAAATTTAGGACACATCATCAGTAGTGGACCTCAGTTTCACAGAGTGTTTCTGGCCATTAACACTAAACACCCTCCTCCGAGGGAGGCCCAGCCGAGGGTGATCAAACCCCGCCGTGTGTCCTTCGCCCAATTGTAATTGAGTGGGTCAACTTTTGGCACGAGTGTCAGTTAAGTCCCTTGTAGGTAATTTAGTTCTAAATAGTAGGTCCAAAGAAAGAGAGTCAAGTAGTCAATGGAATAGGTAAATAATTTGCCAGGAAAAAGTACACAAACTGTAATGAGAACTATTTCTCAGTTGTAGGTGCTGTATTCAAGGGAAAAGGTCCAGGAGAAGTGCAAAAGTAAGAGAAAATAGTGAATAGAAGTAAAAATGCCAATCTAGGTCCCATTGCATCCGCGGCCTAACACCTAAGTTGTGTTAGGGGATGGAGAATTTAGGGGGAGGTGATAATTTGAAGGAGTTCAATTTGGTTGGTTTGAGGGCCGTGAATTTTTAGCCAAAATAGAACGTGTGTATTGCAGAATGTGCTGTAGCATGAGTGGAGCTACTCTCCATAGAAGATTGGGCCGCATTCAAGGTCCTGACGCCCTGGACCACCACACCCGCAGTGCTGCCCTAAAGTCGGGACACGGGGGGCCGCATACTTACTGCTCACCCGGTTAGAACCGACCAGTTCATTGGCACCGTGGAGGTATCCCTGGTTGGCCCAAGTGAGCCTGCAGCAGAAGGTCAGGCCTCAACTGGGTGAAAATAGCAAAATCCTGTGTCCCATACACCGCATGACCTCAGGATTTGCAAAAATAAAAAATAGAAAGTATGTAAAAAATTGGAGAAAAGGTTTTGGGGAGTGGCAACACTGGAGCGACTAAAAAAGAGCATAAATTGTGCTCAAAAAGAATAAAAAACATTGGGGAAAGGCAACAACCGGAGCGACAAAAAAATGAAAAAAGGATAAAATCAGTGATAATATGCATAAAAAGGACAAACCCAGTAGTTAGGTGAAGTGAATCTATCACGTCAATTCTCCCCAAGTTTAGCCCGCCGGCTTAACCCAGTTTGGAATAGAGAATCAAAGGAAAATGCACTGGCCGTCGCTTGCCCTGGTAGATTTCACGACAGGATGTCCTGAACCCTTTGAAGTTGTTTTTAAAGTGTTAATTTGTTGGCATGAAAGTATTCTTTGTTGTTCTCTGTTAAGTTTGTGTAGAATGCATATCTTGTCATGTTGTGGACATCCATGAATTAAGTTGAGTTGAGGGGTAAAATACCGTTTTTCCTGGTTGTTCTTTTGTGTACATGAGCGTATTGACCGTTGATCTATTCTCAAATCTTCATAAGATTAGATTGGTGCAGAGTGGTAAATTACCATGGGCTTGTAGTTTTATATGTTTGTTGTATGGCAGTATTGTTTGTTGGTTTTTCAGGTCATATTCTTGTTGTATTTTATAGTGAATAAGGGTAAATTGGTCGGAGGAGAAAACATAATCCTGCATTTGTAGTGTCATGGCGGAGTGGGCGGGGCTTCGGTGTTTTGACTGTGTACCATATGTAAGGGGTCTGTTTCGTCAAATGGGGTGGGTATTGTGTGTGTATAGGTTTAATGCTGTAGAAAATCAAACCCCAAGTGTAAAGAACCTCCCTCATTGCTAAGTCATAACAGGTATCATCACTCAATTTATCTTTCATTTGGACTTTTTTACCGAAAAGAAATGTGTTTCATGTGAATTGTAGGAATTTTTAAAAAGCTTGAGAAGATTAGCAAGACGGACTGTAAGAAGTTACAGAAGTGGATGTGGAGCATCAAAAACCACATCTACTGGACTGCAGCATCATCAATCTCTGGGCCAGAGAGAGTGGCAAAATGGACCTCCATCTTGAACCATGTACAGGACATCCACACGCATGAATACTCTTTTCCCCAAGTGCACACACAGACTACGCCAGACAAGGGACTAAAATAAATGGCTGATGTGAGGAAGACTCCCACACACTGTTTCGCTTTCTGTTGATTTATTAAATATCTTACATTTCGGTCTGGATGACATTCAGGCAAATGTCGGATATTTAATAAATCAACAGAAAGTGAGACAGTCTTTTCTGATTTTCTTCAAAATGCACACATAAAAATTTAAAAATCTAAACAAAATCTTTTTGAAATATTGTACAGGATATGTGGCTGACTTGATGGACCTCATCTTTGGAAAAGTCTTTCTGGACCCTGCACCATACACGGATGAGGTACTGAGGATCCCCATTCCAGAGGACCTGTGTGCACAGTTTGAGCGTCCAGACAAAGAGGAAGTCATCGCTAGCTACGGTTCAACCAAGGGGAGGTCTAAATCCGACATAGCAGCCCTGGGCGTCAGGAAACTCTGAGCGAATCCACATCACCACGCAGACAGGAATGACAACTCTTATTCTCCGTCCAAGAAAGCCCCAGCACCAGCTAACAAAGCTCCGATACGCCAGATACCTGTAACGACTAAAACAATTGGAAAAGATGTCCAGTCAACAGCCTGGCATTGCAAATATTGAACTCTAGTATGTCTCAGACTTTATTCATATGGATTCAGTGAATCCTTTATTTTTTTCTGTCATGGATGATAGCTCCATCATTTAACATGTTATCACATGTTGTGATATATATGTGATAATCAATAAATGCTTTACTTTATCTGTAAAAATTGTCCCGTGTGAAGTCATGTTAAATATGAATGGTATCTGTTTATTTTGGGTGTGTTTGTTCATTCAGTGTTTTTGTGATCAATCATTCAGGGTTCATAACATTATAAACTGCATAGAATCTTTAATATTTACTTTCATAAATACAATGGTTAAAATATGGTTACACGTAAACTCACATACGCACACTAAGGAATATGATTGATGGCCTGGGCTGCCTGGCATTCAGAACTTGACTTTGCATTTCTTTAGACAACTATACCTGGTACCACAGCATATCGTTTTGAAAATCTTGGACCTTTGCTGGCCCTCACCAACACTTTGTCCTGTAAATTGTAAACTGATGGTGGATTTTCCCTCAATTTAGTTATACGTTTATATGCAACATTCTGTAGCCTTTAGTGTTCTCCTTTGTATCTTCCTGCAGTTTTCCTCAGACTTAGTCATGTTCAGTTCTAGGTCTTAAGGAACTGAGTTGGGGCTAGTGTCACCTGTATTGCTGGATAAGTGATGAGTCCTGATGTTATTCTTCTTCTTTGAAATGTACAAAGTCATACATGATTTTTCGACGTAGCACCCGGTGTGTTCTTTCAACTTTACCTTGGCTCTGGGGGTGATATGGCGAGCTCTGGATGACTTTGACCTGATATGATTCCATCAGTTTCTGGACTGCACCTTTGAATTCTTTGCCCTGATCGTGCTGCAAAATCTTGGGTGGGCCATGTTCAGTGTAGATTTCAACGAGATGTTTAACAACCTCTTTGCTCTTCAGGGGGTGTAGCCATATGCATCTGCTACATACATCAAAGATGGTTAGGATGTACCTATATCTAATGTTTCTATGCTTGACGGCCCATTTCCCCATGTCGAGGAGGTCGATTTGATGACGCTCTTGAACTGTTTTAGCTCTGATGGACAGGTCCAGGCGCTATCATCTTCCTAGAGCTACTTTTCGAAACAAGAATATTCCCAAGCCCAGTACCTTTTGTACATTTCTTGTACTGATGCTGGAATACTGATCCTTTAAGTACACATTAAGTTTTCTGGCACCACATCCCTTGGTCTCTTCAATCCCTGTCTTCACAATACCTTTAAGGCTTGTCTTTTTCGCAACCAATTTCCCATTGTACATTAATGTTTTGTTGTCATCCGATAGCCCAAACAAGTGCTTTTTCCTCCAGAGTCGAACAAGGGCAGAGTATTAGACCCTTGCTCTTTCTTTTACAGGAATGTGAAATTCTCCTCTCAGTGCTTTAACAATGACATTATGTCTCATCATCCATCACTCGATTTCCATGGCCTTGAATGTCACTAACCAAAAAGCCCAGTGTGTACAGCACCAAGATTGTTATGCCCACTCTCATTGTTCCTTTTCTGTAAATGAAACAAAATTCATTGATTAAATAAACATTGAGGTGAGGTATGCAGACATTTTTTTAATATTCAGAATCACTAGATCAGTGTAAATATTGATTTATTTTAACAAATAGTATATGTGCACCCCTACATATAATTTGATAACAAAGAGTATTCTCACCCAAAGGTCCTTGATGAACCTCCATGTGTTGATGGTTGATGGCAGATTGAAAAAGGTAGAGCAGAGTAAACTTGCTTGATCATAAGGTGCAACACTATAAAGTAGGAAAAAATATTAACAAAACTCATTTTGTGTGGTTTACTGAACACTGTTAGGTAGATGGGCATCTTTTCTTTTTTTTCCCTCTCCACAGGGCTTGTACATGAGATTTCACCTGCAGCACTAGAGTGCTCCATATTGCTATGTAGATAAAACAAACATTGGAATTCCTTACTAAATGTTGCACAAATTATAGGAGATTATAGCAGCTGAAACATACGTTATCCTACCTAACATCTTAATACACAAGAAATAGCTGCTAGCTAAAACACAAGAAATAGCGGCTAGCTAAAACAGAATTGTTGTATGTGTTACTGTGCCAACAAAAATCTTAATACACAGAATATTTAAACAAAAATGGTGGATGGCTTGGTTTAACAAAGATATTAATTGAACTAGAGGTCACAAAAAGTGCTGCTTACCTGCAGTAGTCAGACAGTAGGTGAGCACGGTGTTCACAAAGACCCAAAACAACTCTCATGGATGCCACCTAGTGGCTCAACTTTATACATCAATAAAATGTAATACAGTTACTATTAAATAATAGGCTACTGTTGTGCCATACAAGGCCTTATAACAAAGGCCTACACTTTCTCCATAAAACTTTTGGGGCCTACATGTAACAATCAAAGCCTGAGACCACATGTTGGCGCCCAAAAGAACAAAGGAATCAGCTGGCCCCCTTTTTCTGTGTGAATCAGCTGATTCAACCCCCAACACAGAGTCCCAGCTGACCAGCAGGGGTCCTGTGAAATCCACAGCTCCCATTGGGTGAAATCCGCCATGGCCAACCCCGCACCGATGACACCGGGGTATATCATCATGAAGCGTACCTGAGGGAAACACTTCTGGCTTTGACTCTCATAGCCAATAGAAGTAACCACGACTGTTCCTGAAGCTTCGCAACTCATCCCACGTGGCGAACGCTTTAGAAAGAGTTATTACTGTGCACAGCTAGATGCATTTTCAGGCCTACGGATTTCCCTCGCTGGTCGAGCTGATCTCCTCTCCTCTCCCTCACTCTTCTTCAAGAAGAAGGGCAAGGACCCCCTTCTTTTCCTGAGTGATCCCCGCTACGAGCCGGAATTAACTCGCCTCGCCAGAGACTTGCCCCCTCGCCGCTGTGAGCCGTTAACCACGTTACCTCTGCCGCAACAAAGGACGCACGAGGAATGACTGACACATCACTCCACCTTCTGCAAACAGTAAGAGGCTTTAGCTCTGGGCAGATATTAGTTAGTGTGTGTTTTCTTTTAAGATTGTTTTAAGGGCTTGTTGATACGGACCACCGCGTCCGATTTTGGCTGCATTGATATGGTAAAAATATTGCCTGTGTTGCTGCTGCCTGTTGTTCTTCTGCTCGTTTGTGTATGCTTGTAATACGTAGTGATCCCACCTCATCGGATCGCTATTGTGTTGCTCCGCAC
The DNA here is from genome assembly GCA_027495735.1 of Lutjanus campechanus. Classification (NCBI taxonomy): domain Eukaryota; kingdom Metazoa; phylum Chordata; class Actinopteri; order Lutjaniformes; family Lutjanidae; genus Lutjanus; species Lutjanus campechanus. The sequence continues at coordinate 7,742 of JAJHUR010119352.1, forward strand.
GTGGGATTGATTGGTACTTCGGCTGTATTGGTTCAATGTCCAGATTCACGCCGCTCATCAGCTGAGCCGAGCGCGTCTCTGCCTAACACAGACGGGATTACTGCATCTCAATACCGCCTGCGTGACCACACTTCGGAGTGCTTCCCTTTCTCTCTTCCACTAACCTACACTTGGAGCCAAGCAATTTGAACTTCCCTCTCTACTGGCTCCCCTCCTTTGTTGTGAGTCATGTGCTTTCTTGTCGAGCCGCCATTGCGTGACATAGCCTGCAGCGTCACAGCCGCCATCTCGCCATGCTTTACCCCCCCCGCTCGGGCTCACACACACCCGCTCTCTCGCACGCCAACTCACTCACACACACCCACACATCCTCGCTCTCACACACGCACGCTCGCTCACTCACCCACTTTCTTCCACACCCTCTCTCACACAGACACACACACACACCCTTCTTGATGCTTGCTGGTTGATTCTTTAATGTTTTATAGTTGATAGGGTTTATAGAGCAAGGTTGATGTTGATTGTAAATTAATTTCAGCGGTGTGAATAAACCCCCATCATACTGCAAAGAGAAGTTGCCCTGGTTATCGTTATGTATTGTGATGAAGCTGGTTGACAAAGTCAAGTGCCTGAGCTCCCCTCCTTCCTGTTCGTCTTATAGTTGCTGATATCTCTCTAGAATTAGCTTCCTAAGTGAACACCCTTTGAGACTGAACGCTTGATCATTGGTCCGGGTTTTCCCGGTGGTGCCCCGCTGTAAGCTAATTTGATTATTATGCTTATATAATAATTTTAACATTTTAATAATCCATAATTAATATTAATAATCATGAATTATTGCCAATGATCATATTTAGCTCCTCCTCTTCCCAACACTACTCAGTTTCACTAATTTGGTTTATTGATGTGCTAAAACCCATGCCTTTTGCTTTATTTGCACCTTTATTTGAGAGGTAAATGATGATAATGCAACACTTTTTTCACAATATGAGCCATTATTACATTATGAGCTGTTATTACATTATGAGTTGCTACATGCCCTTCTCCTACAGTAACTATGGTTCGTGTACAGATTGTGAGTACTGATGTGCGCTTCTCATGATAGGAACAAAGTAACATGGCGATTGCTTCCGGATGATTTAGCCCCATGGTATTGGTCTGAGGAGGAGCTCTGTTGCCACTGCTGTTTTTGTCCCTTAATGATTTGTTGTATAATTTGTCTAGGGGTTTATTATCCGACTGGTCAAAGTGTTTTCTTTTACCCTTTATGCTAAACCAACTGCTTGAACGTCTGTATCCTTGGGTTTCCTGCTAGGGTTGCTAGTCCCTACAGGTGGTGGGTGATTGGGTGGAAGGCTCACCTTTTCCTCTGGTTTGTCCTGCATGCCTTCCATTGTGTCTCTAACCCGTGTGCCATCTTTCTAACAGTGAGTGAGTGTAATTTTTACTGCATGCTATTCTGTTGTGCCTCGCTAATTGAGTGTGCTTTTGTCTTGCAGCGCTACGTGTGTACATCACATGACACAGGTGGTGGTGGTGAAGCACACTTATCCTCTCCCCTCACTTCTCTCTGGTAATAGACATGTAAAGTTTCAGGCAGATCGGACCATTTATTGTATTTATGTTATTTATTTTATAACAATTTTGTGTGTCATGGTGAGACATCAAAATTCCCCGCCACCTCAGGGCCACACCCTTCAAAGTGAGCAAATTCTTTTAATAAATTTTGACCACACACTTGTCTAGATGATATACACCAGTAACTAAATTGGATAATTTCTGTAGAAGGAGTTAATAAAAAATACAACGCACGGAAAACACCAAATTGACCACAAAATTCAAAATGGTCGACTTCCTGTTGGGTTTAGCCTATGGTCCAGACTTTTTTTCGCATTTGGGTGTGATACATGTGTACCGATTTCCGTGCATGTAGGTGAAACGTGCCGTCCTGGCTGACTTTAGGTGGTGCTATTGAGCCATTTCGCCTTGCCCACCGCCGAGAACCATAATACATGTAAGTTTCACCGGGGCTGACGAGGCCGCCAAAATTGGTTTGTATCTGAATATGTTAGAGCCTCCCAAAAAGCAATTATTTTAGGCAAATAATTAAAGCTGCAAGCAGCGTTCAACGGGCCCTTGCATGCGTGCAACTTGTGACGCTGGCGACTCAGGGTGTTGGCAATTGCAGGCCATTGTTGTCACAGCACATGTCAAAAAGTAAATTTTACAAGCAAATAAGTCACAGTGATATTGTCAGAGGTGGAATTAGCCATACTATAGTGGGAAAAAACGTTACCAAATGTTACCAAGGCAGAAAATGTATTTTTAGTAAATATAGATGTCATGAATTAGTGGGCATCCTAAAAAAAAAAAAAAATGTGCCACATTAAAATGGCCTTGGCTCACCAGAACAATTGTTGCCATATTGTAGGTAGAGTTAAAGGTGTAGGTAAAAAAGAGTTTGAGTTTGGGCACCATGGTAGAGGGAGCAGAGTCTGGGAAAAAAAGAGGATCTTGCTATACTGTCAAAATTAATATTTTGACATTGCCTGGTCATGCTATGTATTTTGTATTCAAGCAGTGGTTCCATCATGCCATTGTAAATAAATAAATGGATTAAAAACTTCTCCCCCTGTAAAACACAAAGCACTGTTAGCAATAATTCTTTGCAATTTCCATTACACCATTTATCTTATATCAGAACATGTATTCTTCCTCACACAAAGCTTACCACGGACCCTTTATTACAAACAACCATGACAATCATTAAAACCCTGTACTTATATAGATATGTATAGTTTCCCTTTTATTTCTTTTTTTTTATGTCTTTTTATTGGGTTTTTAGGTTTTCAAAAAAGGTACAGGCAGTACAAGGTGAACCACGGCATTTTCTGAACAACAAATGCTGGACCCCTTGCCCAGGAAAATGCTTCCTGCTTTGCTTGAGTGCAGATGCTTCACTCTCTTGCTCTCTGCTTTACCCTCTTTTTTTCAGTGCAGTCCTTTTATTTTTCAAAACAATTTATGGAAAGCAGTTCCTGGATACCTACATATCACTGGGAGCTTAATTTTTGATAGTTATACAAAAGGCTGCTATTATTTTAAACTGTTTTACTTTTTCAGTGGGGCTTATGTAGCGGAATATGCTTGACTAGCGTTAGAGCAAGTGCTTTATTTTGTTAAGAGGAAGTAGAGGAAATACCCTCACTTCCGGCTATCAGAAATAGTCAGTAGCTACTTGTATAAAATAGCCAAATTGAACTTAAATTAAATAAACCTCTGGGCGCCACCCTTGAAAAAGGGAAATTGATAGCCTATTCATTAATTGAGACTCAGTCTGAGGGTTGCTACGGAGTTCTTTTTCCTGTGTACAGTGACCGTCATATTTCATACACACAAACTCACATGATCAGTTCTTTATAAATGAAGGATTTATTAAGTACTAACTAGACACAAATACTAACAAACATAAATGGACAAACAAATACTAACAAACATAAATGGACAAACATGAGCAAACATAATGAATACAGTGAGAACGAAGATGAACGAAAGCATAACTGATCGAATGACTGAAGCATCAATACAGTATCCTATGTTTGTGAATGAGGACCGTCAAATTGGATCAAGCAGATCTTAGTCAGATGCATTGTTAAGTCATTAAATCATAAGTGGACAACATCTTTAAAACAAAGCAGTGAAATTCACTGTTTTAGGCACCATTCAGCAGTTGAGAGAGATGGCAAGCCAAAGAGAGAGTATTTGAAATAGTTAGTTGTTGAGTTTTGGTCTGAACCTAATCTTTACTCTCTATAACCTAGAGCATCAACCCCAAATGTCACAGGAAAAGCATTTGTATCACCTGGTTCCTCCGATGACCAGGGAAGGAGTTGCTTTGGAGGAGGAAGGAGGAACACGCCGTGTCTCAGGCTCTTGGGTCTCTTAGAGGGTCCCGCGCCTGTGGCAGATCTGTCCTCTCCTCTCGTCTGGAGCTCGTTGGAGCGGCATGCTCGGGCATTCTGGATCTCTTGTCTCTGCAGGCAGCAGAGTCGTCCCATCTTCACAACGCACCTCCACTTGGGTGGAGATGCGGGCAACTGCCCTGGTTCTTCTAACTTTGGTTTTATTAGAAGATCAGGCATTTCAGAGTTCTTGTCGGTTTCTCTAATTTGAAATTTGAGTCTTTCTGTCTCTCACAGAAGTCATCTTCACGCACCACGTTTCTCACGTTCGGTGCGGCTTGTGTTCAATTGTCCTCTCTCTGTCAGGCAGAGAGTTGGCCTCTTGGCAGGCAGAGGGTCAGGCATTGACCATCATGAGGCTGAAGAGAGTCCGAAGAATCTTCATCTCTAGGTCTCTGAAGACTGTAGAGTAGGGTAAGAGTGAAGTGAGTGACCAGAGAAGCTCCTGATTTCTCTTGCTTAGTAGTCTTCTGTAGGAAGGGGCAGGGGTCTGGTCTCAGTGGCGCGAAACTTCACCACTCCCCCCCATAAATCTATCTTTCTAATTCTTTCCCTTGTTCCAAATTCTTTCTTAAAAGACTGATAAAGTTTATTAAAGTTTAATGTTTCCATGTTTTCCATGTACAACCTTTCTCAGTTGCTGAGAAGTGCCACATCAATACACACTTGATTAACACTTTAATAAACCAGATGTTATCAACTTATAAGAAGTAACATACAAGATTAATCAGGTTTGCAAAGTTATGAATGGCAATCATGTCACGACATCATATTATATAGGGTGTAGGTATTCCTATATACACAGCAAATGAAATAATAATAAAATCAAGTTAATGTCCACATCTTAGGGTTTCTTAGGCTGAAGGAATGTGTCTGCTGATCTTCTCCTGAGATGGGTGAAAAAGGAGGGGTAGAAAGACACACACACCCCAAGGGTTCCTCTGGGGGTCAAGCTAAGGCAGAGTGGCATTTTAACTCAAAACTTATCATTTTGCGAGGTATGACAAGTTTTCCAATTAGACATTGATAGACTTACAATCTACATGTCGTTAGCTGTTGAAAAAGTCTAAACACATGGCATTTATCTGGAATAGAGAAAGCAAAGACTAAGATTATTACTATATCAGTAGGTTAAATACTAATATCACACAAAGGAGAGACAAAGAGGAATCGGTTCTTCTAAGATGTATAAGCAAGAACACTCATACCTTTCAAGTGGTTAGACACAGTATTCTGATAATATACACTTTAATTTTGCATGGCAAGGCAAGGTTTCTTTGTCTCTTGTTTGTGGCGGGAATCTCTCTTGGAATGTTCTGGGTTGAGTCGTAAATTCTGACCATTGTCACTTAGCAGAGTCTCTCTGGAGTAGGTCAGTATTGGGGGAGGATGCATCTTTATGGCTTAAAGGTCAAGTGACCAAGAGTTTGACAGGCCAAAGTCTTGGGTTCCTATCTTAAATCTGGAAGTTGTTTTCTTTTGCACAAATCTTTGAGCATCAGTCGGCATTCGAGCACTTTATGGCTCAAAGGTTCAAATGAGTAAGGGCTCAGCAGAACTTGGTGAGTTCTCTGTGTGGGATGAAAAATATTCATCTATCATCATCATCATCGTGGTGATCCTACACTTATCAGTAGCATAAGCCTGCACTATCACGACTGGGTCAAGAAACTCAGCTAACAGAAGCTAATTAACAGCACTGGAGAGCTCCTTCAGCGACAGACTGCTTCACCCTAAATGTGTGAAGGAACGCTATCGCAGGTCCTTCCTTCCTGCAGCTGTCAGACTGTACAACCAGCAGTGCTCCCAGTAGACCACACACTCACCAAGACTGCACTGACTGCACTAGAATGCACTATGTTAACTTATACTGTTAAATATTTTAGCTCAGGTGAATTTCAACTTAGGTGCAACTTGTCAATCTTCAATCAGGTGTACTATTATCTCTATGTGCAATATTAATACTCCAGTCAGGGGTACTTTTCATCCTATGTGCAATATCAGTACCTGGCAAATGTCTAATTTCTTATGTGCAATATTTATATTTCCTCAGTGCCATGGTGTAATCTTGGAAACACTGTATATTACCATCATCATCTGATATCTTCCCATACCAGATTGCTAGTTTCTGTATTTTCCAATGTTTAGATTGTTCGTATTTTTCTATACTCCCCGTTTATATTGCTTGTTTGCTATTTATTGTCTTTTTACTTATGCTTCTTATTTTTGCCTTCCACTTTGCTGCTGTAATGCCGGAATTTCCCCACTGTGGGACTAATAAAGGAATATCTTATCTTAACAGAAAGCTAACTAGCACCACCATAATGCGACAGGAGCCTGGTGTAAAGGGCACTAAAACAACCAGTCCTCCCTGGAATAAATCTATAAGTAGTAGTCCTCCCTAGAACCACCTTGGAGCAAAACGAAAGAACAAATCATTTCCCGGCATACATACATATCGGCTGGCCTGCACTCCCACCCAGGCAAAGTGCCTCCTCAACCCCCGTACCTGGAAGGACACAGCCATGGAAAACTGTAGAAGGGAGGATGAGCAACAAACCTCCAAAACAATCAAGCATTTAGCTGCGGAACAGATGTTCTCCACTGATGAAGGACCCTGAATTTCCGTCAGACCATCCATCCTCAGACAGCGGGGTAGGGACTGATAGCATGTCAAACAGTAAAAGGCTACAGGGACAGCTAAAGCCTGGGCCTCAAACTTTGATTGTGGGTGACAATGCTATTAGAGACTTACAGAGGGTGTGCAGTGGGAAGCAGGTCTTCCCACAGACCCTGAAAACAGCTGTTATTAAGCCGCTCTTAAAAAAGAACAATCTAGAAAAGACCTCAATGAACAACTACAGGCCGATATCAAATCTTTCCTTTTTAGGTAAAATCATTGAAAAGGCTGTGTTCCAACAGCTAAATTACTTCTTAACAGCCAACAGCTGCATTAACGTCTTTCAGTCAGGTTTTAGACCACATCCCAGCACTGAGACAGCTGTGGTTAAAGTATTTAATGGCATTCGCTTAAACACAGATCATGGCAGATCTTCAGTTTTAGTGTTATTGGACCTCAGTCCCACCCAATTTTCCAGTCGATCAAGTAATATATCATGGTCGACTGTGTCAAATGCAGCACTATCTGGCACAGTTCTTGATTGGTGTGCATCCTACTTAAAGGGCAGGGATTATTTTGTGTCAATAGGTAACTTTATATCTGAGCAGACCAAAACTACATGTGGAGTCCCCCAAGGCTCCATCCTGCGGCCCCTTCTGTTCAACATCTACATGCTTCCACTTGCCCAGATCATTGAAATGTAGATCTATGTGTTATCTGCATAGTTATGGTAATCTAATTTGTTTTTTCTATGTCCCCAGGTGACCATAGCCCCATACAAGCACTGGGTAAATGCATGGAGCAAATATCTGAGTGGATGTGCCACAGTTTTCTTCAGTTAAACAGAAAAAACTGAGGTAGTTGTTTTTGGACCCAAGGAGGAACGTCTTAAAATCAGCATGCAGCTCCAGTCACTTAAGTTAAAAACCTCAGACCAGGCCAGGAATCTGTTTGTATGTGGTTTTTAAAATTCAGGTCTGAATCCATGACAACACCCAATTACAAAGTCAGTTTACTATCACCTCAAGAATATTTCTAGAATTAAGGGACTGATGTCGCAGCAGGACCTTGAAAAACTTGTCCATGCATTTATCTTTAGTCGAGTTGACTACTGTAACAGTATCTTCTCTGGTCTGCCTAAAAAGTCAATCAGACAACTGCAGCTGATCCAGAACGCTGCTGCTCGAGTCCTCACTAAGACCAAGAGAGTGGACCACTCCAGTTCTGAGGTCTCTACACTGGCTCCCTGTCTCTCAGAGAATAGACTTTAAAATTCTCTTGCTAGCATATAAAGCACTGAATGGTTCAGGCCCAAAATACATCAGAGAGCTTCTAGTCCAGTATGAACCATCCAGACCACTCAGGTCGTCTGGTGCAGGTCTGCTCTCTGTTCCAAAAGTCAGAACTAAACATGGAGAATCAGCGCTCAGTTTCTATGCTCCATACATCTGGAACAAACTACCAGAAAATATCAGGTCTGCTGAGAGTCTGAGTTCTTTTAAGTCAAGTGTTGTGACCAGAGGAGCATACAAGGTTATTAGCGAATAATTAATAATTATTAATATAATTATTAATTATTGTAATAATGAAAATGTTTAACTTGTTAAAGTTAATAAAATTAATGAATTGGGGCACCACCCTGTAAACAGGGACCAATAACCTTAATGTGAAAAAATATCAGTCTCAAAGTTAGATTAATTAAATAATTAAGGCCTGAAAGGCATTAACCATTTAACTTAAATAGCGAAGGATCGTGAGATCCGAGCACAGACCCTGTCAATCAGCTTTTGTCACAATATACACGTACAAAACAGTCATAGACGTCGTCTTTAAGAAGT
>JAJHUR010119353.1:4037-17938 GCA_027495735.1 Lutjanus campechanus
TCTTCACTGACTGAACAGTACATCGCATTACTTGTTGAAATAAAAAAGAGAAGTCTCAAGCCCTTGCAGAGGTGATCCAGCTGTGCGGCTGTCATTAGTAACTGAGATGTCGCTACCGAGGGCAGGATGTCTCATTTCCCGAGACGTGTGTTTTTGCAGCTCCTCCTGTTTTAGCATCTACTTCCTTGCACCTCAAATAGAATAGACTACGGCGCAAGTAAGATAAATGCGGAGACAATTAGGGGAACTGAAGAAACCAGATCAAATAAACCAACACAACGCCTCCCTTTAGCTGCCGCTGGGTTCACTGACACAATACTTATCAAATCTTAATGTTAGTATGGTGACAACTGCGATGTCGTGCTGATGTTCAGCAGAATGAAAAAGAGCCGGTGGATACAAAATTCATTAGAATTCATCTGCCGGGGATCAAATCCATGGAAATCCAACCAGCAGCCTTGAAGACGTTTCACACACAGACTGACAGTGCCATCTTTATATGGTTTGTGCAAAAACATCAGTACAAAACTGGGAAGCACTTCGTTTGATGGGGGTGTGCAACCAGGACATGATAGTATGTACTGAATCAGAAGTGTAACCTGAGGAACCAAGCAAGAGTGTTTTAGTTTAATTTAGTTCATTCAAAAGTAAAAACTTTATTTAGACGTTTTCTTCCAAAATGAACAAAAGGGTTTAGTGGGCATTTAGGATTTAGTAGGAGCCTGTTTGAAATCTGAGGAGTAACAATGGCAACAGAATGATCACAAAAAACACATGTTTGCGTGTGCTCTCATGTGTGTGTGTCGTTGTTGTGTACCTGGAGTATTTGGCATCGGTCTGAGGAGCAGTCGATGTTCTCGCAGGGCTGGTACATTCCCAGAGTCACGCAGTTCAACAGGATCACCATGATGCTCACACGCTCGAACCACGTAGAAACACGGACTGTTAAGGAGAACAGCTCACGCTCGGAGTGACAGAGAACAAGGGAAAAAAAAGTGACTTTTTTCATTCATAATTTCTTGATTCATTAATTCATAATTTCATAATTATCTCTAGTGATGAATGATGACAAATAGATGTGGGTTTGACTGTGAAACTCTGCCAGAGCGCAAAGTTAGCACCAGTCACACCAGCCAAATGCTGGTAAAATATGCAGCGTTTTACGGCTGGTTGCTCACTTCAAACACCAGTAGGCATGTAACAATACTTACTAATTGTCAATAGCTGGGTACTTTTATTTTTATTTTTTAATTTTTATAAAAGAAGGAAAGGAGAAACCCCAAGTTAAAAAGAAAAGTGAACTTTTTACAAACAAGAAATGCTGCAAACATCAGATTTATCATTTAATAAGGGACTTTTTTCTTTTTTTTTTGGCTGGTAAACTTCAAACGTTGGTTCGCCATTTGGCTGATGGAGAAATGGTTAACTTTGCACTCTGCTCTCTGCACATTCCTGAATTCAATAATGATGACAGAAAGTGGTACAAATGAACAAAAATGACCCATTCAAAAACCGCAGTGATGCTTTAATTTTAATTATCATTAAGGGGAGTGACAAGAGCAACTCCAAATAATAGCCAGTATCATAGTATATGTGTCTGTTCAGGCTGCACGTGGTCTGAATGTGAGACTCCACAGTTCATCTCCACAGGGTCAAATCACTCCTTACCAGTACTTTAACATTCATACCAAAGGGCCCTCAGAGTCACCGCAGTTTTACAATAATGATAACTTTAACAACACTATAACAACGAAAGGTGAGCCCTGCATGGTCCAATTCAGTCACAAAATGTCATAGTTTTAGAGCACGCTTTGACTTTTAGGGCCTGCCTTGATCCTTCTTAGACCACTGCTGTCTAAATGTTGCTGTTAAAGTGCAGGCCGTGAGAGCAGTAAAAGCAGAGGCTGTATTGTTTCCAGCAGCAATGAAAAATATAATGTGATGTTTACGATGTGCGCGCTATTAAACTAGCAATTTTCCAGCTAACTGTATTACTCTCCTGACACTCATGCACACCCCCCCCCCAAAGAAATCCAAATTATAAAGCCAAACAAGCTCTAATGGATGCTCGGTACAGTCACAGGATTTAATTCTACTATCATCCGCTGTCAGTCAAGGGGGCAGATCTCGTCGGCAGTGGTGAAATTCAGCCCCGGATTTATCCGCTTGGGCTGCCGTTTGTGTTTATTACGCAATCTTTCACTACGAGCCGAGAGAAGCGGAAAAGAGGTCGGTTTCAGCCACACTTCCTGCGTCATCTTCTGCTGTTTATAAGGCTCATTATTAGAACGTGGGTCAGCTCAACTTATGTGAATTATTAATGTAAAAACACCCTCTGCTCCAAGTCCTCTTTCGAGTGGACAGATGGTAAAACCAAACTTTATTCTAAAAGTTTAACTTTCACTTTTCTGGTTCATTTCAATCTACAGACGCAAACGGCACACGCCACTTGCTCAGTAACATTATTGAGGCCCCTGTGATGAAGGGTTTACCACAAGGGTTTACACCAAATGATTGGCCAGGGACTTTTATAGCACTTGTTTTCACCCCACAACAGGGAAGTGACGTATGTGGTTCATACCACCGAGCAGGACACAAAGGTGGAACGTTAGCAAAACCTTCAAAAAGGGGTTGGGAATTATTTCTAATTGGAGATGGCTTCTATCAAAGGAGCAACGTGCAACAAATCCACATGCAAAAATGAACACAGCAGTCCGGATAGCAAGTTGGAGCCGCAGGCTGTATATGAAATAGTTGAAGCGAGTTGTTTTCCCTCTCCCCCTCCTCCCTAGACTCGAGGAAACTTCAGGCAGGCTGCAGGAACACTGCAGCAGTGAAGGACAAGCACAATATCATGAATTGACAATAAAAAGCGACGACAAGCTAAGCTTGTTATCCTGAAAACAAAAGCCCACTGCTCTTAAAGTGCACACTCTGGACTTTGTCTGCCTGCCAGACTCCATTCAAATATCGCCCAATTTAACGGATATAAACATCTGCACCTTATAAAAGATTATTAATGATTTCTTACGAATAACAAACAGACACTCACTCATTCAGCCAACATTCTGCATTAATTTGAACTTCAATTAACGTGAAACTGGCTTATAAAAACAGTTATTCCAGCCCAGAACAGAAATTTCAATGGAGGACATGTGGTGATGTCAGAGAAGGAAGTATTTCAACCTCTCTAATGACAAATCATGGTCATTTTTATGGTTTATTACAGTAAATATATTCGAGATTTCTCATTTTAATTACATTATCTAGTATTTAGAAATAATTTACCAGGGGAGACGACTTCATGTTTCTCAGAAGATCCCCCGGAATCTGCTCCCCAAGCTGTCAGTGTGTCCTTGAGCAAGGCAGTTAAACTGTAGTAGTTCAGCAGGTCTTGCTGTATTAAAAAAAAATCCCATTTTATTCTGACAGCTCAGAATGACTAAAGAAATGCTGCAGAACAAATGTCAGACAATATCTGTGGTGTTGCCAAATGTTTTGAGAGTATACAATGGCACGAACATCAATTGTTTAGAGGAAAGGTTAACGGAGCGAGCACAACATGCAAAACCGAGCTGCGAGCCAGAGAGAGAAACGACACAAACAAAGCAGCAGAGTGTGACGGAGTGATTCAATATGCATTTTCTGTGTGTTGAGGGAGCGAGCGCGCTGCTTGGCTAACAAGCGTGTGAAGGAGGATGTGCTGTAATAGCCCAGGGAGGTCCAATCCCTCCCCGAGGCTATACAGTGCAGGATGCTGAAATTCTTCCCCCCCCAGCAGCCTCCTCCTCCAACACAGGACGGGAGCAGCTCCGGCAAGAAACGAGAGACAGAATAAAGAGGCACCTGCTCTTTCTCTGAGTGAACTACACAGCGCAGGTTTTTGAAAAAGACAGGATTCCCAGAAAAGATTAAATTCTCAACATGTTTCTCTTGGCCCGGCCTGAACCCTCTTAAAAAGACGTGGACTACTGTAGATATCACAGCACGGATAAAGATAGGCTGTGAGTGGGCAAAACACATGCGTACACATAAACACACAGACAGAGCCTCGCACACATGCACACAAACACCCACTCGTCAACGCGCGCAAGCCGGAAAAGTACACACACACACACAAAGACATGCACGTGCAAAACAAACAGCGTGCTCAAAAAAACATAAAACGCTCACACTCACCCGCCCACACGTGAACGCACGCTTACACAAACGCACACACGCTCCCTTGTGCACATTAAGTCTCATATTAAATCAGACATTAAATCAGAGTGTGTCAGCTGATGGGGGATCATTTAAAGAGAAATATTCAGCACTGCAGGGAGGCATGGTTAATATTGATATCTGGCAGGCTAATAGCTCTAAAGCAGACATGTGATACAAGGTAAAGAGGCAAGATTTGTCATTTAATGCTGGTTCATCCAACCTCGCAGACTGTACTGCCAAACCGACGTCACACACACATTCATACACCGCAGGATCCATTTTTAATTGGGTTATACCTTTTAAATATTGCTTATAAAATTAGTGGCTGCCATGTGAGCTACAGAATGCATACACAAACAAATGCACAGCTATCTTTCATTTGCATTACTGATACGATACAAAAAAAACTGCACAAAAGTTTGCAATCATATGCACAGATGTATTGCAAGCAGTGTGTAGAGGACTTCTACGACATTCGTCTTTTTTTACCCATTGACGCTTACAGAAGTGGACAACATGAGAGCTCCCCAAAAGCCACCTCGATGGCCCCCTGGTGGCTGGCTGCAGTATAGGTCGTAAACACTGCCCATTTCGTTGTAGTAGACAGAACACAGGCCAAACTAAAACACTAAAGTCATTTTCTGTCATCTTAGGTAGTTATTATCATACGGATGTGTGTTGTAGTGTTCATTTTTCTTTTTTTTTTAAATACATTTTTTTGTGCTACAGGAGGAAATAGAGACATGGCATCTATTTTTATTTATGTCAGTGTTTTTACCCTGTAGGAGTTAGAATAGCAGGACAATACAGAGCCCAGAAACTATGCAATTTGATGAAAACGTTGTGTCGATGGGCTGAAAATAAGAAAATGGGTGCATTTTATAGAGAAGACCTATACATGAAGACTTATCATAAATTCTTAACTGAAAGCTGGGTTAAAAGTTTTGAGAGTCTCAAAACTATTTTGCTCGTTCTCAAGCTACTGTCACTGAAACACTTCCTGCAGACTTTTCAAATTAAAACACATCTGGGCATGAAGTGCTGAGTTTCATTGAGTAGCTCAACAGCAACTGCAAAACAAAATGTACAAAGTACTGAAAATAATAATAAAGACAAAACATTTTGACATTTTGAATTGTCAACAGCAAATCTTAATAAAAGAGATGAGAATTGTCTGTGGTTGAGATAAATACTGCTACTGTTTTAGAATTTATGGTCATGTAGTTAGATATATTTATGTTTAATTATATACTTTAACAATTAAATAATTGTGTCACTAGTGGTCCCCTGACATTAAAACAATAACAATTTGTAATTTGATGATGCTGTGAGGTAGCGTAGGATATTGGGATTTGCTTTCTTCACTGTAAAACAACCAAATTTGCCAATGAAAGTCTATCTGATATGACTCAGGCAGAAATCATGTTTATGGACAAGGTAATATTAAAGTTTTATTCACATTATGTTTAGTCACACTCGCTGACTTTCTTCCCCACTCGCTGACATACCCCGGGTTTTCTGAAAGTTACAGCAACAAGTGGCCAGTAGGAAACTCACCGCTACTTTGAATTAATTATGAATTTCTCTGATTTTGACCTTTGCTGGATACATTTGGGATCGTACAAGTACACAACTCTACAAAATATATAACATAGATCTAGTGTTTGTGAGACATTGTTAAAGATTTGCCAGGGATTAGATGAATTTTGCTTGTTCCTGTGTGATATAACGTCGATCGACACATTATGATTTTTTTTTTCATATATATGTAATAAAATCAATTCTAAATCTGCTTGCAAATCATACAAATATTCAAATGATGTCTTTATTCCTCAGGCAGCCACATGCTGCACTCACACACTTTTTTTTTTGCCACTTCAGCAATTCTGTGTAGCTAGCCCGTCCTAATGAGGACAGAGATATCATCCGCAGGTGTCAGTGAGCTTGTGGTGAGACCCTCCAGGCAGCGCCTGTGAGCACACCACCTAAAAAAGCGCCGTCTTTCCGAGCAGATCCGCGCTTTAATGTGAATAGCATGGCTGGATAAAACTGCAGGTCAGCGCTTTCCTATTTCCCTGCTCGAAGTAATGATGACAGCCTTTGGGCTAATGCTATAAGGATTATCTCGGGGTTATTTCCACTGCCAAACGCATTCTTTAAAAAAAAACAGTCGCTGTGAGTCGCGCAGCTCTTCAGTTTAGCTTCTCGTGTACGCTGCCTATACATGAACTGCCTTTAACAATGTGAAAGTGTCTGTCTGTCTCTCTCTCTCTCACACACTTCTGAAAAATGAGTCAATTAGTGTAGGTGCCTTGGAGGAGGCTCTGTATCTTTTCTCCCTCACACAGACACATGCACATGTACTGCACATCAACAGTAGATGGAGAAAGAGGTGGAATTCAAAGCACAAAGCTCTATTACAGACAGGGCGTTCGAAGAAGATTAACTCAGAAATTGTTTTATAGAACGGTTTCACCTCCGGAATTTTTTAACCTTTCTTTTTTCTTTTTTTTTTTGCTTTAAAGCAGAGAGTGTTGCAAAGTAGGTTGCTGTTTTTCAGCACGCTCTGCTTCACATTCACGCAGCGGCTGTCACTCACTACCGGAAGCTGCCGGGAACACCTACAGTATTTCAATGTGGGCCACTGAGCAGCTCCATTAAGGTGGTTGGAAGTACAGTTTGACTGATAGGGCTTGGATTGGAGAATGTTTGTGTCAGAATGTGCAGTATAGGGTTTGCCCAATAGATGTTTTGCCGTTGGTGAGTTGAAAAGCTTCTAAAAAACAAAAGCATTTAGGAAATGCCGGGACACATAAACACCTCCAATAAAATCTCTATTAATGAAAATGTGAGATTATGGCAGGTGTTAAAGGCTTTAGTGAGTGACATGACACAATAACTGGCAATATACTGTATATATTATTATACTGTCATCAGACAATATATCAACAAATCAAAAAATATAGCCTATTGGTTAATAGGGCACTTAAAGGATAACTTTGGTATTTTTCAACCTGGGCCCTATTTCTCCATGTGTATGTGTGTGTATTATTCATAGGTACAACTTGTTTTGAAATTGGTTCAGTTTTGAGGGAGGTGGATGCAGCCGGCAGCCACGAAACGAGTTATAATAGTAGATATGAGGGCAAATGCATCCTGTAAAAGTTTGTGCATTAAAAGTGCTTTTTTTCGCCACAGATCACCAGTGTAATCTCTGTCAACAGCATGCAAAATGTCTCTCTTACCCTTCACTTGGCTGTGTGTGACGAAATCTTGCAGGATCTTTGTTTGTTGCCCAAAGAAAACAGAGGAGTCATGCTGAGAGCCGGTCAGAGAGGAGTTAGCTGTCCCGGAGTTCAGTTTAGAGTTTTACTGCAACTATTGAAAACAATGGTTCATGCTTGTGCTTATCCAAATTGCAAGAACAGGATGTCGCGCAATATCCCGTACAGCTTTTACAGGCTGACTTTGTCGCACAGCAACATGCTGAAGTTGTGGCTAATTATGCTACAACTGGATGCTAACGCTCCCGTCCAGACACTGCGCCTTGCAGACCATCGGGTCTGCAGTGCACACTTTTCCCAAGATGACTGCTGCCAGCCCAAGAAGAGAAGACATCCAATCCCGAAACACTTCTTCCTCAAGAAAACGGCCGTCCCACTCGTTGTTCTCTGTTTTCTTCCGGCAACAAGCAAAGATCCCGTGAGATGTCGTCACACACAGCCCAGAGGAAGTGAACGGTAAGAGAGACACTTTGCATACTGTTGACAGAGATTACACTGGTGATCTGAGCCAGACTGCAGCGAAAAAAAGCACTTTTAATGCACAAACTTTTACGGGACGCATTTGCCCTCATATCTACCGTTATAACTCGTTTCGCGGCTGCCGGCTGCATCTGCCTCCCTCAATACTGAACCAATTTTAAAACGAGCTGTATCCATCAATCATACACACACATACACATGGGGAAATAGGGCCCAGGTTGAAAAATACTTAAGTTATCCTTTAAGGGTGTCCCAATATCTAATAAAAATAGCACTTGGGACACAAAGATAGGCAACAATTAGGGGAAAGTAGAGAAACTTGTCATCACAAAAAACATCAGAGTGAATTTCCAAATATTATTTGGATAAACTGACCACATATTGAGAATTAAAAGGGTTACTCTCTAGCATGAAAAAATATTAAAACTGACTAAAGTCACATATCAATGGTCAATTTAATTTAATTGTTAAAAATGTAATTGTGTGCAAGCTACTGTGCAATAAATACAATAAATAAAAAAGAAGACAGTGATTGTAAAGTCTGAGACAGTTCATAGTGGGAACTTTGAGTCCTGAGTCCATACACTGGATCTTATTATCTACACATTATATACACCAGCTGGTTTGCTGTCAAGTGCCTTAATTAAAGACACTTTGATGTAGATGGTTATGGTAAAACATTTTATGGCTGGAACTAATGCTTATTTTCTTTATCGATTCTATCAATAAATCATTTTTCTAATTAATGTGGTCTATGAAATGTCACAGCATTGTGAAAAATAGCCATCACAAGCTCTCAAAGCCCAAGTTACTGTCTTAAAATTGCCAATTTTGTTCAACTCAAACCTCAAAGATATTCATTTTACAGCAGAGGTTTTCAAAGTGTGAGGCGGGCCTCCTCAGTGGGCTCCAAGTGGATTCAGGGGAGGATCAGTGAATGGAAATGAAATGACATTACATTACGCATTACATTATTTATCAGAGATCGAACAGCTTAAACGTGTGTGATTTGGTCCAAGAGAGAGTTCAGAGATTCAGTTTAGGGGAATTTTAGTGTCCAACACCAAATAAAGTACGTTTGGATAAACATTTTTGAAGTATTTGGTGTGATCTGAACTGGAAAACAGCAATATTTGGCTATTTTGGCTCAATATTTGAGTGTTTATGGGATCAAATAACATGGACCTAATCATGATCCCGTAGACATCCTGGAAATAAGTGAAACTTTCCAAGCTTTGTCTGAGAGAAGGCCCACGGTTTCGAACTTTGAAAACCCCAGACTGAAACAGTGATATACTGAAAACTGGTCATTTTTGATTGACAAAACGCATGAAGAACTGCTAAATAATCTCGTGACAACTGACTAACTGGGAAAATCAACTCATTTCAGCTCTTTTACGATCATTCGGGCATGTCATGATTTTCTTGGCAGCCCAATGCCCACACCTGTCGAGCAGAGGTACGAGAGACTTTGATCCAAACCTCCGGGAGCAGAGTCCGTTACATCATACATCTGGCAGGAAACAAATCCAAGACTCCAAAAGGCCAGATAAAATTCTGTGGCACTGGAGACCATTACTCGAAAGATTTGGATGTGTCGAAAAGCACCAGCGTGACAGAGCCGGAGAGAGCTGGGAGGCTGAAAGTGTGTGGCAGCGGGGGCTAAATGAATTCTTAATACCTCGCTGCATGGCGTCACTCTTTCTAACCCTCTCTCCATGTCTCTCTGCCTGCTCTCTCCCTTCGCCTTCCCTCGCTTGTTTTTTATTGTATCCAAAGAGACACGCAGGAGGCAAACGACCTCCGGTTTCCATGGCAACCAATCGACTATCAAACGAAATAAATAGTCACAAAAGAGAGGGGAGAAAGGATCGGGAGAGATAGAGAGACGAAGACAAGGGAGGGGGGAAGTTATTTTGGTTTGGGGCTTTTGGTTTCCTTATTGAGTGATACCCCATAATGTCATGAGGCATCACCAAGTTTCTACGGCTGCTAATGATACAGGAGGAGCTCTTTTCGTGATTTAAGAGAGAGACATTGCATTTATAATATATGATCAGTCATGGAAGATTAAATAAGACTTTAAACCAAAACCTCAGGGCTTCAGATTCTCGTGTGAAGTCTAAAACAGCAGATTTGTTCAAATATCTTTGAGAGAAACATGAAAAAATGCTCTCATATGTTCCTTCAACAAATCTGTGCAAGACATTTGATATACAACTGATGGTGTTTTTTGATTTTTTGAGGTGAATCGTCCCTTTAACACAAACATGAAACTGTCAGATCTCCTATCGTTCACAGAAAGAAAGTGTACGGTGTTTGTCAAAATGTTGAATTGTTCCTTTAAAATCATTTAAAACAATGATAAACTAGTTCCAGCTGTTTCTAAGCAGGTTTTGAAGTGGCATAAACCAGTCGTAAACTGGTATAACCTTTGGGATTTTTTCCCTTTTTCCAGGTTTTTCTTTGTTGTTTTTCAAAAGGAAGAATTGCTTACTGAGAGTGAAACTGTACCTGGTAATTTATTTACTTTGTTTTAAAAGCAAAACCTGAAAGTTTAGACTGGATGTTATTTACTGTGCTGCTCTCAGCACATTCGACAGACAGCCGTTTATTCTGACAACATTTACTCCTTAAGTGTTCCTTTTTTTTCTTCTTTTGTTCTTTCTCCTACACATTTATCTTACCTCAAACTGTTTTCACATTCCCATCTATCTTTCAGTTGTTCACTCTCTTTCTATACTCCCCCACCCACCACCCACCACCCCTTCTATCTTCCCCTCCATCACTGTATCATGTTGAGAAAGGCTGGCAGGTCTTTTTCTTTCCTGGAATTTTCCATCAGGGGTTCTTCGATCCAGTACAGCTGACTGGATAAAGGGAGGATGGAGTGTATGTGTGTGTGTGTGTGTGTGTGTTGGACAGCAGTAAATGTCATGGGATATCACACGGTAATGCTTCACAGCGTCTCATGTCAGCTCTTCTTTTCCCTGAGCTGTCAGGTCAGAAGAGTGTGCGCGCACACACACACGTGCACACACACACTCAGGACCACTCAAACACAGACGATAAAGGTTATGTGGATAATTGTCAGGATGACAATAACAAAATAAGCCCTTACTTGTTCTGTGCGTGTCTCCTTGCTCATCAGTCTGCTGCCAGACAGTCATTTCTGACTTTTTGTCTTCACTCATAATTATATTGAAATTGATGTTTGGTTAAAGGTGTGATATGAAGCTTTTAAACTATGAATCATTAACACATTAACTCTGCAACATTAGTATAATTACTATCAACAAATGAAACCATTAATCACAAGATTGGCAGCCTCTGCCTCGTCTGGTCTAATGCTGACTGTCTGCTGCAGCAAACTGCATCCCCCTGACAGCAGGTCTGTGAAGGCTCCGT
The DNA here is from genome assembly GCA_027495735.1 of Lutjanus campechanus. NCBI lineage: Eukaryota > Metazoa > Chordata > Actinopteri > Lutjaniformes > Lutjanidae > Lutjanus > Lutjanus campechanus. Next base: position 15,413 of record JAJHUR010119353.1, read on the forward strand.
ACATTGGCCAGCATTTTAGATTGGTTCTTATATTTGAATGGGCAATGTCCCCGCTAATGCTAACTACTTAGCGTTCCAATGAAAGATGGATGACGTGCCACATGATGATTTAATGACGCATTACTTGTCCGTAGATAGAGACACAGATCATGATTTATTACAGGGTTCGACATTAGTGGGGTTTCCATCCACCTATTCTTATTCGAATTTTCAAAAATAGTGAAAATAAACATTAATGGAAACGCTAGAAATTCGAAAAAAGGCCGAAAATCCGCAAAAAAGTTTTTACACTTGGAGGGGGTGGATTTGTCTGCGTATCGATAAAAAGAAAGTGCAACTTTTTGCTAAGGAAGCAGGTTTTGCGGATAAACGATGACTGGACCGGATACCACGTCACACGTATACGTTGTGGTCACAAAAAATAGTGGCGGACGATAAAGTAAGATATGTTTGGGGGGACGAAGAAACTGAAATTTTTCTGGAGTTAATAAAAGAAGCAAACATTAATGCTATTAATCAGTCGTTGACTGTCAGCCAAGTGTGTTGTTTGTTTTGTGGCAGAGAGACGCTCTCTGATGACTTCATCTCAGGGCGCACTCTCCTCTCAATAATCGCAAAATAATAACAAATGGAAATGGGCATAAAGTCACATTTTCTTTTTGCGCATTTTCACTAAATTTGCTCAAAAATTTCGAGACATTCGGATGGAAACCTGACTATTGACCGTGGCCACAGAGTTACTCTGTGGCCACCAAATTCGACTTGAGTCACATGACTTGACTCGAGTTAGATTTTAGTCACAAATTTGAGGACTTGAGACTTTCTTGATTAACGAAAGGACTTGACATTTTTTAAAATTAAATTTGTATTTTTTTCTAGATTTTGTTTTTGAAACATGACTGGGTGATTTCAAGTGCGACGCGTGCAAACCTGGCAACCCAGCCCAGCAGAGGCCAGTTCACATGAGCCAGACATCATGGAGAGGGTTACTCCAAAAATAAACAAAAACTTGGATTCAAATTTGACATCAGACATGTCTGATGATGGAATTTTTACTTTTTTATTAATGCCTGAAATAAAACTCAACTTTTTGTGACAACTACTTGACTTGTGACTTGCCTGACCTGAGCAATCACTCGACTTAACCTGCTGGATTCTCACCACGGTAACTTGGGACTTGTTAGAGACTTGAAGGTTAAAGACTTGCCTGCAGCTCGCACATGTGTGACTTACTCCCAACTCTGCTGCGAGCCCTCGCAGACACAAGGTCACAACATTACCAACATCCCAGTTCCTTTGCACCTTATAATTCAACAATCCACAACAACAGCGGACAGTAGTTGACGCGGCGAGCTACTGATACATCTGGGGGGTTTACTAAGCTCACACAAACTGCCTCACAGAGGAACCAGAAACACAAAAAGTGAACTATAAAAAAAACAAAACGGAAATGTAGGCATGAAAGCACGAGTTTAAGTGGCAAGAATATGACTGAGAATGTTGAATGCAGCTTCCTCAACTGGTCAAAAAGTCTCACTTGTTTTACATTGAAAAAATAAATCACATCAGTGGACACGTGTCACAGTTCAGGAAGGCTGTGTTAAGTTGTGTTAAACTGCCTTAACAAGTTTACATTTGGGGCCCCCAAAATGTAGTTTAGCCACCAAATTTAGGGGTTTGGTGGCCCATCGGATCAGTGCTTAAAAATGCTACATGATGATTTCATAGTACATTACTTAATGATAATTATAATGCATACATATATATGTAGATAGATACATTGATCATGATTAATAAAAACAAGTATATCCAACAAGGAATGCAGGTTCTTTGGTTGATAGCTTCACAGAATAAACTGCTATTTTGTTGCAAAAAATATACTGGGCTGTTATTTGTGTAATTCAGCTTAAAATATCTCGAACATTTATGTCAATCTTATCGCTGCGCGCCATTTTGCTGACAGTATTCTTCATGAGTGCTGCTAGATGACACCAGACTTATTAGAATCTCCGAACAAATCAGAGATATGAGCAGAGAACCAGGCGAGGGGCTCCGACTGAATGCAAAGCAAATTTTTAGAGGCAGCTTTATTGCATACATAAATGGAAAGATGTGAATGGATGCAAATAGACGTGGGCTCGCTCTAGGCAGAGCACATTGTGGTAAAAAAAAAATCCCCTGTGTGCGAGTTGAAAAGGTTTCAGAGGAAGAGAGGAAGAAGAAAAACAGGTCTGGAGTAAAACAGCAGGAAGAAACTGGAACTCAGAAAGTTTAAAATCAGTTTGACTCGAGCCTCTATCTGCCTCTGCATTTCACAGTGTGCGCCAACAAGTGGATTTTTATTTGGTAATACACTCGAAGGATTTTTGGTGTTTAATCTTGCTATATACTGTAGTTAAAACTCATCTTATTTTCTTAGAACGCTCACTTGGCTGTGAAATGCCTTAACTGTCTCTTTTCCTCTTCTGGCTTTGTGGAAAGTCTTCTTGTTAACAAATACAGTGCTTCACAAAAGAGCACAGCATT
>JAJHUR010119354.1:0-12307 GCA_027495735.1 Lutjanus campechanus
TCAATAATAATCAATATGTAATGATCCTGACTGCTCACCGTCTTGCTGAGTCGGCGCTCAGGGGGTCGGGGGGGTAAGGAGGAGACGGGGGCGGAGTCTGGAGGTGGCGGAGGAGGCGGGGCTGTTGACCTCTGACCCCGGGGGTCCCTGGCGATCAGCATGGTCACATGACTCCCGCAGCCCTGCAGCACCTTGACGACCTGGTCGCTGGTGAGGCCGCTGGTGGGCGTGGCCCCGATGCGAAGGATGTGATCACCTGTGCGTAGACGCCCGTCCTGATTGGTGGAGAGGACAGGAGGAGGAGCATGACAGCCAATCAGAAAGAGAGTAAGCATTTACATGAATATCAATCTGACATCTGAATATAGAAATGAACACGGCGCATGATCAGATATTAATGTGTTATTATAGTAACAATTAGTGACTTTAGACAACAAGGATGCAGAAATAAGAAAGTAATCAATCCAAGAGGAGTCTGATGAGTACTCGAATACCATGAGTACTCTTTGGTGTTAGGTTTGATGTCCCTTTAATTCAACTCTCTCATGAAATGAAATAAAATTCCAAAAGTCACAGTTTGTAACTTAAGTTTGTACCAAACATCAACAGACCATCTTTTCCTCGACAATAACTGAGCTGAGAATCACAAATATAGACAGTAACCAAGGTTTCTATTCTTTTTATTTGTGTTTTATGTTGCACATCCTGTTAAATGTTTTAAATGCACTGAAAAGCACAACTTGAATTTTATTAACAGCTTCACACACACATTTAAAAAACAGCAAAGTAGAAGCGACTGAAAATAATTTGTGAATGAAAAGAGACTCGGTGTTACAGACGAGTGCTGAGTGTGACACGACGGATGCTGCAGAAATTCAACATGTGAGACTTTATGTTGTTTTATTTGAGCTGCACACACACGTCTAATTTATAGATTCTGTCAGTACTTTAATATCTGCATTTATTTGAGAATTTCCAGTAGTCAAAATAAATTAAGATGCGTCTGTGATTTTCTTTTTTAAGTTTTTCCAGCAAATTAAACTGTGATGTCGGCTACAAGCCAAAAGAAATACAGTCAGTTCTTAACTCCTCCTCGGAGAGCAGAGACAGGAAGTCAAATCAGAAAGAAGGGACAGAAGACAGAGAGGGAAAGATAAGGAGACAAGACAAAGAGACAAAGACACAAGGTGAAGAGAGAAAGGTGGAGGAATGAGAGAGGATAAATAAAGAATCAGGTAAAGAGTGAGGAAGAGGAGGGGGGAGAAGGAAATATGAAGATGAAGATGAAAAAAAAGAGGAAATCAGTTCATCATCACGTTTTGATTTGAACAGACTGAGAGGTGAAAAACGTCACAGTGTCGAAGCTTTTTCTTCTTCTCCTCTGCAGAGAAATTAATCTTGTCCAATTAATCTAATTGATCTAATTAATCCACTTACAAGGCGATAATTCCTCCCTCAGTCTGCTGCAGCCTGCTGTCTGTTCTGATGTACTGCTCCTCCTTTAACTCTTATTTATGCAGAAAATGTCCACTGAGCTTTAATTTCTGCTTCTACAGCACATGTTTCCACACTGAGGCTCAGAGGCTCCTTCTTACCACATGTGGAGGGAAAACAAGGACGGATTCATGTTTCTAAAAACATCTGCACCTCTGGACTGAGGTGACCAGACGTCCTGTAATATTCAGGAAAGTCCCAAATTACAAGCAAATGTCCCAAATTCTGTCCTGTTTGTCCTTAAAATTAACCATTATAGTAATATATAAAATGAATAAAAGAATCTGTGAAAATAATATGATCAAATCACTTATGCAGGTTTTAATTCCTGCCGTCAAAATGTCCTGTTTGTTTTTTTCTAAAATATGTAAGGGTATTATAGACGTGTTTCACATACTGATGTGGTGATCAAATAACAGACTGTTGATGTAATCTGACCTGTTTTAAACCAGACGACAGTGCGGACGCCACTGTGGGAGGAATATGAGATAAAAATAAATAAATAAAGGGTAAAGAAAAAAGATCCTGCAGCTTCATGACAATCTTAGCTGCTGAAAAAGGTATTTTAAAGAACTGTAACACACCGGTGACCTGACTGACACTGAGCTTCATCCTCAGAATCTGTAACTGGTTTTCATAAAATTAGTAACAAATTATGTGGTGTTAAAAGGTTAGTTCGCTTCACCCTCATGCTGATTGAAGGTCAGGTTTAATTTTTTTTAGTCCACAAAAGTTGTAGAATCTCTCAAACAATGGAAGTGAATGGTGACCAATTTTCAAACAGAATAAAAACATAAAGTGCCTCCATACTGCTCGTCTGGTGAAATCCTGACATGCGGTTTGCACACCGTCACACCACACACACAGTTCAGACAGTGTGAACGTGAACGTGGCTCCAAGCTGAAGATCTACAGTGAAGCTTCAGGATAAAAACATGGTGTTAAGAATATTTGTTTTAGTTAACTTGGCATGTTTGGACTTTAGGAGACTTGGATTACATCAGACGAGCAGGTTTGAAAACTGGTCACCTTCACTTCCACTGTTTGAGAGATTCTGCAGCTCTGTTTTCCTGTGAAACTCCAGCAGAGTTTGTGGACTAAAAAACTAAACCTGAACTTCAATCAGCACGAGTGTGAGGAGATAATGACTGAAATTTCATTTTTCAGTGAACTATCCCTTTAAGTGCCACATGAAACTTCGTTGTTGGATCTTTTACACAAGCTTCCACACTGTGAGGCCCAGAGACCAGCACAGCAGAGTCTTCATCCACCCGAGCAGCTGACTTCCACTTAACCTAACTGTCTCGACTGATATGTCAGTGTTTCAGCACAGACTCAGAAATCCAGAAATGAAATGACTCCATGAAAGTTGATCTGCAGAGAGAATCTGCACATCAAGTCTAACTCACCTTGTCAGCCACACTGTTTGGGACGAGCGTCCTGACCACCACCCCGGTCGTCTTCCCTCCCACGATGCCGAAGCCCAAACCGGATCCATCGTTGACCAGCTCGATCTCCTCCATGTGACCCCACTGATCCTGCAGGACAAGACGGAGACGAACAGACGATAAACCACCAGGTGAAGAAAGTCAGCAGGTACGACAAGTGTTTGACTACAGAGAAACAGAGGCTCAGCTGGATATTAAAACAATGAGAACAAGTCAGTTTGTATTTCCAATATCTGTCAAAACCAAAGGAGTGAATTAAAATAAACTTTAAAAAATAAATAATAAATAAAAACAATCTGTTCAAAATCACAGATCCATGTATATCAGAAGACATATGAGCCGATACTGATAAATCTGTGAAACGTTTACTCATTCAGTCATAGTTCCAATCAGGCATTTTAACTTTTTTAAGAAGCAAATATGTGACTGAATTCTGGATTTCTGGGTCAGAGGAGCTTTTTTGTTTTTGTTTTTCTATTAAATATTAAAGTCCAAAATGTAAAAATCAAACTGATTTAAGTCAATCTTCTCTTTTCTGAGACTAATGCACTTTATACACAGTCCCTAATATAAGTAAACTTAATAAACTAAACAAAAAAGTATGGAGTTACTGTAAAATTATAGCTTTCTATCTCATAATTATGACTGTTTATCCCATAATTACTATGTTTATCTCACAATTATTACTTTTTATTTCATAATTTTGACTGTTTATCCCATATTTATGACTTCCCATGGGGACATTGTTTTCTTTCACAGGTGGTGCGGTCGAAACAGATTCATGAATCAGTGTATTTTTGTTTTTGTTGTGTTTTATATGTTTTTTGTTTGTGTGTTTCCTCCTGCAGCTTCAGCAGCAGCAGATTCTCTCAGAGCTGCTGCTGCTGCTGGTTTATCTGTCCTGAGGTGAAAGGTCGTTAAACTGAACCTCAGCAGGTAATTACCAGCTGAGAGCATTTCCTGCTCTCTGATACCAGCTGCTGATCAATGATCCCACACACACACACACACTCTCAGACACACACAGAGTGTTTATGAAGCGGCTGTAATCACAGGTGGTGACTCTGGTCTCTTATTACCGCTCTGATCTGATAGAGGAGGTCTTCCTCTGTCTAATGAAACAACCCTCCTCCTCCTCCTCCTCCTCCTCCTCCTCAGCTGATCCCAGGAGGCCGTTCTGTTCGGAGCCGTTTGCCTGATAAAGTCGGATCACGCTGAACGTGTTGAATGCTTCTCTCTCCAGCAGAAGTTCACTCTTTTCACAGCAGAGGATCCGTTACTGCACATGTGCAAACTACATCTGTGTCTGTGATTAAACCTGTAACACGTCTCTGTGTGATTCAAACTGCAGACAGGTGACTCAGAGGTAAGTTAAACTCAACACTCAGGTGTAATAAGTTGTGTGAGGATTTATAGAAACCTGTTGTTTTAGAAATCAGTTAACATGAAGTGAGTGCAGAGAGATTCAGGATCGATTTACAGTCATGTTTCATCTGTTTGATTTAATATCTTATAAATCCATCTTTTACACTTTAACTCTTCACTGCAAATCCAAAAGCTCAAAATAATTATTTGTAATAAGAAGTGAAAACTTAAAATTTGTTTAGAACTTCTACAAACGTAAAAATGTTAAAATGATCCAGTTCTGTTATCTTTTGAGAGGTGAATGAAAATTACTACAATATTTGATTTTAATGTAACTGTAATCAAAGAGTAGACCTTCACACGTTGAAACGGAATAATTTGGAAAACCAACATTAAGAGCGTAGATGGAAGTTTCACTCATTTATAAACCATCTTATTGTACCATTGTAAAAAAGTTTCTTTTATCTTTTCTCACTTTTTTGTTCCTTTTTAGTTTCTGTTTGCAGTGTGAATATTTTCCTCATAGGTCCCTTTTTTCATTTAATGCATTATTAAAAAAGTGGTTGTTCTGTTCAGTTTATGTGTTGTTTTGTAATGTACTGGTGTATGCACTGAAAAGTCTGTATTTAGCATCTTTAAAAATGATAATAAAACTATAAACTCTTCCTCTTTTTAAGTCGCAGTTCTGTCAAATGTCTCTTATGTTTTGAGACATTTTCATGTGAAGCAGCTGTCCAACATCGGGTCAAACGCTTTGTGTCCAAAACAAATTTCCCCTCGAGGACAATGAAGTTTATTCTACTCTGGTATATCTATTAATCTGTTCTTTATAATTGTAAGAATGCTGCGTGCTGCATGATGAGAGGACATGATTGTGCTGATGTCTGTTTTCTGAGTTTGATGAAGACAGAATGAGCCGAGTTCTTGTGTTAAAAAGCCACAGTTCACTGATTTTATACATTAAAATGATTAAAAATAAAGAACAGTCCTCCTCAGTCTGTTGTGTTTGAAAGGGAGGCTGTTTAACAGGATGTAATATGTTTTTCCTCATCTTCTGTCATATATATAATGTTACAGTGTCAGATGTGTCAGTGTCAGTAATCCATTTGAGCATCCATCCACTCTCAAGTTATTCGACGACTCTGCTCGGGACAGGACAGGAAGTTTTCTCCTGAAGGTTGTTCAGAATATCTGGATTTTTTCTGAACTACTTTCTCTCTGTTAGAAAAGAAAGTAGTTCTGTCAGATTCTACTGCAGAAACAAAGTAGTTTCTACATGAAAACTGCTCACAACAGGGTCTGTGGATTATCTTCAGTAACTGGATTATGATTTTTAGAAAGAGATGCTGGTTCTGAATTTTTCAAATATATATTTTTTTGGCTCTTTGAGCCTGAGTGTCATTTAGTCTCATTATATTGGAGAGAAGTCAGACATCTCTACGGTCGATATCTCAAAAACTCTGAAACTCACACTAAAACTACCTCGATGGATAAATAACACTGCAGGTGAGAGGAACATGTATTTTGAAACTTGTATAGCGTCTTTGATCGGACTGTATTTTATTTAGACAAAGTTCTTGTACAGTTGCTCATGTTTTGCCGTTGGCCTGAAAGATAAAATTAAACCCAGAACAAGATCAATATTTGAGTTACAGAGATGCATGCTGGGAGAGAGGGCTGTGCAGGATATGTAGCAAGCTGTCAGAGTCGGGGAGACTGTTTGTTTTCACGTATGATTGACAGGAGGCTGGTCATGTGACCTGGATGACTGAGAGAAGTTTCAAAACTTCGTGCAGTTGTTCTTCACTTCATTTCCTCTCAGCTGAGGCACTTTTAAAACCCCCCTCAGGTTTCTTTAATTGCACAATCTGTGAGTTTTTTATCTCTTTTCTTTCTGCTTTTCATCATTTTTAGGAGAGCCATAAATTAACTCCAAACTCCAGAGTGCATCTGCCGACACATTGTCCTAATCGATGGTGGGAAAATATTCACTAAATAGACAAAAGCTGTAAAAATCATATCAGACTCGTTGATTTATGTTCATCTTTACGAGCGACTTTACAGCGACAAGCAGCATCGGAGTAATTCCAGAGAAGAGAGAAGAGCCGAGAGCTTCGACGCCAGGACGAAACATCAGAGACGCCTGAACCTGCCCGCCACAGGAGTGCTGGCTTTAGGAGACGGCATAGTTAGCCAGGCCAGGAGAAGAGCTATAAAACCCAAGCCAGAGTTGTGTTTTTTATGCCCGCGGCTCCATTAAACGTGACCTCGATAGAAACGGGACATGAATAAAACAAAAGCAGGAGGATCGGAGGCCTGGTATGCAGGACGTGGCCCCGATCCAATGAGGCAGGAGGAGGAGGAGGAGGAGGAGGAGGAGGAGGAGGAGGAGGGTAACAAACAAGAGGGACAGTGTAATTCTGTGTGATAATGACCCGACAATAGAGCGGAGCAGAATCATTACGGCTCAGACTAACCTGTGATCCTCAGCTCACATTAACAGTCCAGAGCTGCTCCGCTCTGTCACCACATCGTTTCTCTTACGGAAATCTTTTCTTTTGCTTTTTTAAATGTCAAAGTTCTCAAACGTTTTCACGTCCGCTCGTCTTTTCAGGGCAAATATCTCAGGAACACGTTGAAGGGATCGTTCAGGACGGGGATAATTAAAAATCTGATCAGTTTTGTACCCACTTAGTCATTATGTCCATGTTACTTATCATTATTTATCAAAACTGGTTTAATAGTTTGTGAAAGCACCAACAGACCGTCACAATATCGAGAAATCTGGTCAAAAATATTGTGATATTTACTCATTTTATCATCTCAGCTGCTTCCACCCCTCAGAGGACACACGTCGTCAGTCACGACCTACATGATCAATAATTATTGATATGGACTGATATGAAACTTCACTATCATGATAGGTATTTCAGCTTTCACTCAGGTGTAGTTCAGTGTGATGTTTAATGTCTCCAACATCCTCTGTGGTCTCATTTAGAAACTTTTTAGTAACCACCTTTCAGAAGTGTTTATTTACTGACGTATTTTATGTCGTAGAACAAAATGTCAAAGTTTTAACTGCAGATCTTATTTCAGACATTTAAAGAAAAAACAACTGACTTTGATTTTCACACAGACTTTTAGTTTTTAGTTTCTAATAACCTGCAGAAGCTTCACAGTCTTCACCTTCCAAACACACCACAGGTGAGGTTCAGTCTGACCTGTGATGCTTCTTCTCAGTTCAAATCTGACATCTTTCCCTTCTGTCTCTGTCTCCGTCTGTCTCCGTCTGTCTCTGTCTGTGTCTCTGTGTCTCTGTGTCTCCGTCTGTCTCTGTCTGTCTCTGTCTGTGTCTCTGTGTCTCTGTGTCTCTGTGTCTCCGTCTGTGTCTCTGTCTGTCTCTGTGTCTCCGTCTGCTCCGTCTGTCTCCGTCTGTCTCCGTCCTCCCTCTCTGCCGCCCCGCTGCCACTCTCTGACTCGCCCGTCATGTCGACATTCATTGATCGCCTCCACAGACTTAAATACATATTGTCAGGAGCGATGCTGCAAGTGGAGCACTAACTTGATTTCCTATAGGCTTCGAGGTCGTAAAAATCATCCGAGTCAATGTCAGCAGACTTACGGCTCGTCATAAACGGGAGGTCTCACTCTGATACAGAGGCGTGGCCTCAAAGTGACCTCCAGTTATGATTGACGCCCGCTCTGCAACGCTTGTTTTGAGTGACAGCCAAGCTGCTGGATCTGTGTGTGTGTGTGTCACTGTGTGTGTGTGTGTGTGTGTGTGGTACAGTATAAAGCTGATTTCAGCGATGCTCCAGATCTCTGCTGGTTTAGGATCAGACCTTAAAAATAATTTCATACTGAGCCATAAAACAAATGTGCAAACTCAGACTTTAATTTTCTTTCACGTTTTGTTCCAAAATGAGAAAAGCTGACATCTGGTTTTTGCAGCTCAACATGCAGCAGATAATGGTCATTTTAATTGTACAACAGGGAACATTTGAGTTTACTAACTCTGACACTTTCACTTTCTGGACAATATAATTTTAAATACATTAAATGCTTAATATTGATTTTTTTTTTTACCCTAAAATGGATGCTACAGTTTGTGAATTTCACAATCTAAGCTTGTTTTCCTGTTTCTCTCAAACAACTGACAATAAAAGTTTAGTATCAGAGGAGAAAGTCCCATCTGGAGTTTATACTGCATCTTTTAGTCCAGATTTAAGAATCTGCTGTGAGCTCAGCTGAGTAAGCTAACTGTCTCTGCAGCGACAAAAACACAGATCGCTGATCAGAGGAGGAGGGAATTCATCATAAAGAGTTTAGAATATAAACAGACAAATCAGATCTATTAGCAGAGTCTGAAATAATCATTTCTCTTATTGTTTTTAAAGTGCTGTACAAATAAAGTTTATTCTCAGATTAGGGATGAAGATGTCTGATGTATCTGTTTCATCCACACATGAACCGTTTTAGATTTGTCTTTTGGGATGAATTCTAGACGTTTCTTACCGTGTTGATGGCGGCAGGTTGTGATGATGCGTTGAGGGGGCGGTCCCTGGCTACCACCAGCTCCACCGTCTCTCCGGGCTGCTGCAGGAGGGCGAGGGCCTGCTGCTGGCTGATCCCCGGCTCCAGAGGGCTGCCGTTAATCACCAGGATCTGGTCCCTCTCCTGCAGACGTCCGTCCCTGCAGTCGCAACACGAAATATCAGTCAGGACTTTTCAACAACGTGACACAGACTGAAGAGCTCCAGAGAAGTTTAATCAAAATATTATAGCTGGTTGGTTAGTTTTTAGTTATCCACTTATTATTCTTTATGTTGGGAGGCTACAAACCAGTCAGCTACGTAGCTACATAGAGTAGCTGTTAAATGCTAAAATAACACAAAGTACACAGATAAGCTACATAAGCTAAGCTAAGAAACTGTTTACCAAGTTTATTTCTTGTTTACTCAAGTATTGATTAAAGGATCAATCCAGTGTTTTTGCATGTTTTAGTCCAAAGGTCTGCAACCTTTAAGATCAGAAAAAGAACTAAAAAATCTGTCTGGAGCCTCAAATATGAAATCCTCTATTTTTCTATCGAGTTTATGGAGACTCAAGAAGACGAGCCGCCATCAGAATTTAGAGGAACAGGCAGCGAGCCGTAGATGCAGGCTGTGACGCACATTAAAGCTGCAGAAACATTAAAACTTTTTTTGTATTTGGTGTTCAGGCTACATATCTTTACAGTGAGCAAATCATTTTACACTGAAAATAACTGAGATGGCTCAAAATTTCAGGGCAACATATTGCAACAGATTTTTGAATTTTAAGCCCAAATCAAACTCTTATGGTCTGAAATAAAGTTTTGAAAGTTTTGCTGAGCTACAATCTTTAGTTGAGATAATTTACTTTTTCTTCTTTGAATCTTTCAGTGAGCTGTGAACCTGATTTGTTATTATTTTGGTGCCTGAAAATTAAATAGTTTTAATTGAAAATATTAAATAATTTTGTTTCTTAAACTCAAATAGATAAATTTTCTCATATAAAGATCTGTAGTTGGTAGAACTTTTTTGAAACTTGAGGCTCAAAATTCTAAAATATATTGCAGTATGTTGCCTTGAAATTTTGAGTTTTCTCAACTTTTTCATTGATCATAAACCATGATAAATGAAAATTAAAATACTAAAAAAATATAATTTTTTGCCAGAGTCACAGCAGGTTACACACCCTGTTGTACATTTTTATATTAACGGGGCTGAACAATAAACAGTTTTTATATTGTAACTGTCTTTGATTTAGTTATGAACAATGACTTCAAAATCTGTTATAAAACTGATCAGAAGACACAAAGTTCTCCACCTTTAAAGATAAACAGCAGCAGGTTAACTCAGCTGTAACTAATGACCTTTGTTTGTTGTCTCTCTATGTGACTGTGTGATTTATACTCAACAAGTAGCTATTCTGTCATCACATCATTGTTTCATGTAGAAATAAGACCAGCAGAAATAACGATAATAAAATCACAATACTGGTGAGAAATACTCGAGTTATTGCCTCAGTCCAGACCTTTGAGTCCGCCCACTCCAGCGAGTTTTCTGATTCTTACTGGAGTGAAACATGTCGACAGTTCTGTCGGTTATCAGGCAGCTTAAGTGTTTTATTCTGATTTTCTTCAAATCGTTCAGCTCTACTGCCAGCAGCTTTCTGAAGCATACAGAGCTGTTAGAGATTTATCTTTCAGGCAGATTATTTCATCATATACGTATAAAAAAAATCTACTTGTGGAGACTTTATCAAAGTTATCTTATCGTTGCATTGTAACAAACTGCAGTTTTCAAATCACTCAGCCTCATTTTGGCAGAAATAAAAGCAGATATGATCTTCAGTGAGTTTACTGAGAAACATGTGAAGGTAAGTATAGCAAATATTTTTTTAAGTTTATCTTAAACTGCATTTCAGTCTAATTTACACACTATTTTTAACTGAATGCACAGATGTTTAATTGCAACATGTTGTATTAAATAATGAATTACCCATAATTCTACCAGGACGGGAAAATATTAAGCTTGTTTTGTTGTCAGTCATGTGTGCAGCCACTTGTTTGTGGAAATTAGAACAACTGTTATAAATATTTTGAACTAAAGTAAATGTTTAAATCTAATATTAACAAATGAAACATTTATTTCAAGTCTCTGGATGAAAACAGGAAACGATGGCTGCCTGGTAGATTTATTTCATGAACGCGCTGACAGAGTGAATGAGTGACCTGAAAGGATCAGTTTACATCTGATCAATGTGAGTGTTGTTAATTCTCGAGAGACTCGATGATGCCGACGGTGTCGAGTGCTTTAAAAAAACTGTGATGGAGACTCACAGCAGAGAGAGAGTCAACCTGATATAAAAACTTTATTTAACCATGAAGCTTCGAGTGTGTAAACTGGACTACACTGCAGACTGAAGTCTCTGTTACAGTGAGAAACAGATCCAAGTAGATCCAAGTAGATCCACACAGATCCACACAGATCCACATAGATCCACACAGATCCACACAGATCCACACAGATCCACATAGATCCACACAGATCCACACTGATCCACATAGATCCACATAGATCCTCTCCTCTGTCTCGTCTCCTTCGTCATCTTGTCACAGTTCTCATGCGTGATGATTAATTCAATCAGAACTGGGAAGTTGTAATTTTTCAATTTTTGCCGTCTGTTGTTGTGTAAAATGTTCTCAAACTGTTGTAAATTGTTGTTAATAACTATTAGATATAAGTTATCCTGTTATCCTGTTTTAGTCTCTGAGAACTGTCTCGCCTGCAGCAGGTGCAGAACGTCACCACAAGATCCTTGGACCCGCTGCTCTTCACTGTCCCGTGATCGAGGCTGAAGGACGATCAGGGCAATCAGGCATTCACTGTGGCCGCCCAAAAGCTCCGGACCAGCCTGCTCCTCTATTTATTTACTTGAACACGGGATCGTATATTTATGTCATCTCTGCTGCTATCTTGTTGTTTACCATGTTATACTTATTTTAGAGAACTTTATTCAACTTCAACTTTTTAAATGTGCTTTATAAATAAACTTGACATGTGACGTCTAAAAGTCTGAACTTGCACGTTCCTGCTGCCTGGAAGAAAGAAAACAGAACGGTAGCCTACGTTTTGTAAAACGATCTGCAGATTTGTAATAACTTTACTGAAAAACTGTAAAAACACTGTTAAGTATGACTGAACACTGATGAGCTGCTGCTCAGACTGACTGTAGGACAGAAAGTAGTTTAACAGTTGAACCTGTGAGCGATGCCTCCAGGCTGGACGTGTTTAACGAAGACGCCGTGACTGCTGCTTCCTGCTGGATTCAGACCAACCACGCTGAAGCCCAGACCGCCAGAGAGAGGCCGAGTCAGGTTGACCAGCTCTGTGGGACGCCCCTGCACACGCGCACACACACACACACACACACACACACACACACACACACACACACACACACACACACACACAC
>JAJHUR010119355.1:0-18188 GCA_027495735.1 Lutjanus campechanus
TTTCCTCTCATCAGTAAAACAATATACACATTTTAAATGCTTTATAAAAAGGTGTGAGTCTTAGATTGTGCAGAATTTCTTCTTTAGTCTTTTATTTTTAGGGGGACCCAAATAAAATCTCCTGTGACCCACCTGTGGGCCTCGACCCAGTGTTTGGGAATGACCGCTCTGAAATGTATTAGTTTAAATGATCTTAATTTATTTATTCAGTCTGTCTATTTAACCATCTGTCACCTTTATGCTGTCACGTTCATGTTAATGATGATCATTATATTCTGGACGACAGGTGCGTCCAGGTTAAATCACAGCTCAGGTCTCGTCTCCTCGAGGCGCGGCAGACGTGGAAGGACGCCCCGTCTCTCCCAACAACAACACTTTGCATACAGATTTCCATATATTCCATTCATGTTGGGTGGGGGTCATTTAGATTTGTTCAGTCACTTGACTCCCTTATTTCCAAACAATCACAACCCCATCTTCAGTCTGGCAGGATCTTATCTCTGTCTCCCTTCGTAGAGGACGAGGAGATGGCGATAAAGTGAGTTACTGCATATTTGATTATTGGGCCTTTACCATTTTCAGCAGGCAACAGCTTTACAGCAGCCATGTGGAAAATACCGAGGAGGTTTTCACTCACTGTAAGTCTCACCTTGTGTTGTGCCTTTGTGTCTGAAGGGGCTTGTAGTGATGGGAGGTTGCTGTCAGGTGCCTTTTAATGCATTAAAGTGAATCATCTGAAAACATATCACATACTATGACTGGTTGATAATCTGGCCTGCCAGTGAGGTTTGCAGGTGGAGTCCACAGATAACTGGGCTAGTGATAGATCTCGATGCTCTTTTCAAGGGTAGATTGTGTTGCTTCCCCAAGGATCCACTGGAGGATGTTGAGACTTGGAGTGAGTCTGTGGACAAAGTCCTCAGTTGTAAAGGTGAGACTCTCCTCTGATTGTGCAGATATTCAACATTAGAGATGATTATTATCACGCCGGTTTTTAAAAGTGCAATCTTGTGAAAATCTTTAGCTGCAAAAATAACGATTAGTTAAGTGACGGAGAGGACGGAAAGTTTTCTTCAATAGATTTTTGAGTTCAAATGAAACTTTGTTCAAAGTCTTGAAAGTTTTGCCAACTAATAATATTTTGTTGAGATGATGTAGTTTTCTTCTTTAGTTAATTTAAATCTTTGAAAAAAATGAGTATCAGTCAAATCAGTTCCACAGATCTTTTTAAAATACATTTTTTTTAGGTATCCAGAACAAGTTTATCTAAAGGAAAGAAAGTAAATTCTTGCAACAAAAGATTATAGATCGACAAAACTTCACAAAATGTAAGAGTTTGATTCCAAACTCAAACATCTACTGAGGGCAGTTACCTTGAAATAAAGTTCTCTCTGCTTTTTTTTATTTTTTACAGTGAAGAATAAAAAAAAATAACCCAAAGAACTCAAAGGTTCAAGTTTATTTAAAGAAAAAGAAGTAAATTCTTGCAACAAAAGGTTATAGGTCGGCAAAACTTTGTTTAATTTATTTCCAAATGTGAAAATTTGATTCAAAACTCAAAAATCTAGTGAGGGCAGTTACCTTGAAATGAAGTTTTCTTAGTGAAAAAGCCGAGTGGCTGCAGGTTTTCATTCCTACTAAACTGGAGCACCTGATTCGACTAATCAGCTGTTTGAAGACTGAAATCAGTTGATTAAATGAGTCGATAACATAAATAAATATAGAACAAATAAATATAGAAAGCAGTGAAAAGGTTCTTTATAAAAGGAAAAGGTTCTTTCTAACCGCTTGCTGTCCTGTGTGATTTCCAGCCGGTCAGATCGCTTTCCGGGAGTTCCTGAAGTCCGAGTACAGCGAGGAGAACATACTGTTTTGGCTCGCCTGTGAGGAGTACAAAAAAATCAAGACGGTCCCAGAGATGATCTCCTCCGCCAACAGGATCTACTCAGAGTTTGTCCACTCAGAAGCACCCAAACAGGTAAAATGACTGCAAGCTGAGAAAACACTGATTTTAGGGTTGTTTTTTTTTGCAAATATGAACCAAGACGGTCATGAATTATAATCTGAATTTAGTAATCCTGTAGTGATGTAGGGCTGCTATAAAGTTGTGTGTTTTTACACTGTGAAAGAAAGAAAAAGTTGCAACATTGCAAGATAACTTACCTCAATAGATTTTTTTTGTTTTGTTTTGAGCCCAACTCAAACTCTTAAGTTCTAAAAAAAAAGTTTTAATTTACTTTTCTTCTTTAGATAAACTTGAATATTTGAGTTTTAGAAACTCATTGATGTCAAAGTGACTAATTGTCAATTATTTAATATTTTCAGTTGGAACCATTTAATTTTCAAGCAAATCAGGTTCAATTTTTTCAGTACAATTTATGGGGGGTTTCTTAAACTCAACATTATAGCTGTGTTTGTTTTATTTTAATATTTTAAGTTTGATTTAAAACTCAAAAATGTGGTGAAGGCCCGTGCCTTAAAACTATGAGTTTTCTCAACTTTTTTTTTTTTTACAGTGCATGTATTTTAGAGGTAAAACAGCAGAGCTTTAAGTGCACGTACTCATTGAATATTAAAGTGAATAATAATGAAAAGAGCTGCCGTAAGATGCCCCCGGGCGATGTTCTTTGATTCCAGATCAACATAGATTGCGGCACCAGAGAAAACATAACAAAGAACATCTCCCAGCCGACCCTGACTTCGTTTGATACGGCGCAGAAGCTCATCTACAGTCTGATGGCCAGGGATTGCTACCCGCGGTTCCTAAAATCTGACATCTATCAGGGACTCCTGAGGAGAACCGATTCAAGGTGACTGTTTTAAAACTGACAGCCTCTCAGGTGGCCGGGGGGCGAGACGGGGGTGGGGGTGAAGGGGGCTCACGAAATCTTCTCTCCAGCTCTGATCTGCTGTAGCACTCTTTCATTTTCAGTGTGGATAACAAGGTTCATGCCATTACAATCCAGATCCTTAAGCGTAGCAGAAATAGCTTTTTTTTTTTCTCAACCTGTGTGATTCAGTAGGCAGTTACAGCTCAAGAGAATTTGTGGCTTGTATTAAACTTTATCTCTTTAATTATGTTAAGTCTTTAAAAAAAAAGTCTTTAAAGAGATTGTGCACATATTCTTCTATGATTATCTCCTCTCTCTTTTTCACCCCATGAAGTTAATAATAAAAAGAATTTCTTTATTGTAAAGTATTATCAACACTTTATCGAATTGATTATGCAAATATTCATCTGATTGCGCCAAGAAATTCAACTTTCACATGCAAATAAAAAATGTGAGTGTATTGTTAAAACGTCTGTCTTGTTTTTGTGTAGTTTCTGAAATTTATCAAAACAAAAACTAAACATACTCAGCTGAATGACGTTCGGGTGTGGTCTTTTTTTTAATGTGATGCAAATTAACCTTGGTTGCTGTCAGAGGAGGCTGCAGGATGGTCATTGGTCAGGAGGAACACCAGAGGGCAACAGAGGGCAACAGAGGGCTTCAAGCAACATCATTCAAAAAAAAAACAAAAAAACAAAAACAAGAAGAAACTACTAAACCAAGGAGGGGAAAAAAACCTGCACACTTCCCCAGGCTCTGCGTGTTTCTGCAGCGCCTCAGCTGCAGTTAGAAGAAGCTGGAACATTAAATATAATGTGAAGAGGAAGTGAATTCACCGACTCTGTCTGGAGTTAAATTTGCCTGAGATGCCAGACGCGGGGTGGCTGGGCGGGGAGGGCAGAGGGGGGGTGAGGGGGTGAGGGGGGTGAGGGGTGGGCGGGAGTGCACTTTCGGTGGCAATTCAGTTGGTTTCATGTTGCCAGGCGAGTTCATTCATCATGAAAAAGTATCTGAGACGATTCAAATCACAACTTTGAATCTGATGTGATGGAAAAACTTAATGTGCTCCCTACAGAAAGATTAGTGTACACTGTAAAAAAAAAAAATCCACAGAACTTTAGTGGAATCAACTTATCTTTTCTCATTAACTCAACGTAAATATGCAAGTTTATTTGTTCAAGTTCATTAAACTTAAATTTTCTTGTATTTGTTTTCAGATCTCAAAACTTATAAACAGTTGAATGAACGTACTGTACGGAGTTCAATCAACTCATTAAATTACTTTTCTAAAGAAACATGATCACCAGCATATTAGCAGACTTCCCAGCATGCATTGTTTGACAGTTAAAACTCTCTTGAGACCATTCTCTGATGCACTTTAAGATAAATCATGGTTCTTTGTTTTTACAATAATGAAAACACTGGAAGCCACTCGCATTGGATTAATTAGTCAATTAAGAGTGAATAAATGATGTTAAATGTTAAATATTAATTAATGTCTGAAGCTCAGTGAACACGTTTTCTTGTTTACAGTTGAATTAATATCAAGTTTATTTGTCAAGAAAAGTTTGAATTTACGTCAACTTGTCTTTTCAAATTTAGCCAACTCAAAATTTTAAGGTTGCCGAGACACAAACTTTTTTCAGTTAAAACAAACACTGTTTTTTAAAGCCTCTGGAAACTAAATCAACAATAGACTTCTAACTGTGTAATCTAGGGCCTCATGTACAGAACAGTAATCACAAATTAGTCTGAATCCAAATTCACAATATTGTCATTTCAGTTTTTGTTCTCGTTCCTGTATCGGGTTTGAATCGGGTGGACTTGTGCTCAGTAATTTATTTAAAATTTATCAGTAATCAATTATCAGTTTGAGCCAATTCAACAAGCTGAAGCTGTTCTGTTGCTCCGGGGGTCCTTTGACACGAGCAGTGTCTTTACTCCACCGGACGCAGACGTTGCTGGTTTACCGCCGTCTCCACCTGCGGCAAGTCACCTCGACTAAGGTGTTAAAACACCAGAGTCACACACACACGTGCGCATGCGGTGGTCCGACACGTCCTGCGAGGTAGAATTACTATTTTTGTCAAAGAAGTCTGGTAGCTTTGAAGAGAGCAGAGACGGCGGCTTCACTGTAAAAACAAAACAAAAGATTTTAAGGCAACTTATTACAATAGATTTTGAGTTTTGAACTCAAACTCTTAAGTTCTGAGAGAGTTTTACCGACTGATAATGAAATAAAAAATGCATTTCAATGCAGGTGACAGACAAATCATGTGCACAGCTCAGTGTGAACAATTTTTGAAGTGCAAATAATTAATTTGGGGGGTTTCTGAAACTCAAAGATCCAAGTTTATCTCAAGAAGAAAAGTCAAACATCTCAACAAAAGATTAAAGGTCTGCAAAACTGCTTAGTTTATTTAAAACTTTGATTCAAAACTCAAAAATCTAGTGAGGGTAGTTGCCTTAAAATTAAAATATAGGGCATTTTTCAAGCCTATTTCTATATTTTGCAGAGGACAAGGTAACTATTCTACTGGTCATTTCAATTATTTGAGTTAAAAGTTATTGAACATGTAAACTGAGTGATTTGGTGTTTATGAGTTTGAAAAAATGCATCAGCAGAGACAAACAAGGTGTTTTCATTGGGCCGTGTGACTCAGGGTCAGTTGCAACACTGTGTTACAACTGTCCCCTGTCTTGCATCCATGATAAAAGTTTGTATGCCAGCTAGAAACACCTGGTTTGTCCATGTTCATTTTCAACCAATAACCTTGAGATAAAGTTGATGTTAGTTTAAATTTGCAGTCATCTAAACTTTAGACAGCAAAAGAAAAATACTGCACGTGCAAAAACTAACTTTCATACCAGAGAAACCTCTGCTGAGGTGAAATGATCCTGCACCTGCTCCACCAGCAGAGAGAGAATCCTACTGAGCATGTGCAGAGTAAAGAGATAACTGAGTGGGTTGCAACTGACCCCGGTCTCCCCTAGTATTAGATAGAATGAGACTGTTTTTGCTGTTTCATGTTGTTGTTTTTTTTGTCTTTATCTCTTCGTGTCACCTCTGGTCAGGACACGGTGAACTTTATGAGCTTATATAATCGTCTATGTAAAAGTCATGCAAATTCAAAAGAGCACAGTGAAGCAGGGCTCCTGAGCTTTTACACGACTTTCAGACATCATGTTCAGATCCACAGACGAGGGTGAAACTCAACACGTAGGAGCTAAAGTAGACCTGACGCATGAAAATGCTCCAGTCATGTTGTTCTCCTTTTTCTACATAAAACCAAAAGGTGTTTGTTGTCTGATGTGTTTTTTTGTGTGTTTGGAAAGTGGAAGTAGGCACAGCGTGGTTTCTCCACGTGACCGCTGGGTGTTAAGACGAACATTTTGTTCTGTTTGCGTTGGTGACACAACGTTTGAGGGACTTGAATTAAGATGTGCTGCACAGACCTCGGTGTTGTGCAGACAGCTCACCGCAACTTCCTCTAGTTTAGACAACTCTGGTTACAGTCGCCTCTCTGTGGGAGAAGGGTTAAGTTCGTTGGGTACTGTAAAAAAAAAACACAACAACAACAAAAAAAAAAAAGAGGTTTTCGGCAAACCACATGCTCAAGCTGCGCCCGCCGCTCACAGTTATGACGCAAAGTGAGCAGCGTGAAGCTCAGCGGCAGAGCTGCAGTCGATTCTGCTCGCAGGAACTGAGGAAGGCATGAAAAAATGAAAGAAAAGTTATAATTCTCAAAGTGTCAACAGTTGATGCGGGAAACCCACAGACGGGTGTTGCCTCCGCCGATAAAGAAAACGTCTTGAGATAACAGTTTGTGTCACCACAGCGAGCCACCGACAGCTGCGTTCTAAGCACAAAACATTTCCTGTCAAGCAAACAAACATGAACAAAATGACAAAACAGTATTTTCCTCCTCTTCTTCAGAAGCTTTTCATTAAGCTTAAACAATAAAATCATGTGTCACTACATTTATGAGGCTTTTTTTTTTGCAGCCTGTTAGCCACACAATATGTTTCTGTACGCTGCAGAACACAAATGAAACCATTAGACTTAAGAATCTGGGACTTGCACTTTATTAAAACATACTTTATCCCGTGAAAATCCTCCAAATTGCATGTTTTCTGCGGTTCCTGTTAAAATGATATGCACTGTTGCACAAACTGGAATGTGTTGCAATATAAAACAAAATGAAAATGGGCTTGAAACTTGCATAAGATCAGGGTTTCTCAAACTTCTTACACCACAAACCACGTGTTTTGCGCCGTTTGGTGCCTGCAGCTCGCCTGTTGGCTTCATTTTCAACACGGCTGCTCAAAATATTCTCCTGAGCTGCACTCCTCCTGTTTGGAGCCACGAGCGTTCAGTTTCATTCTCTTTATTTTACCTCTGCTTGTTATCTTACCATCACAGTTTTGCTTGTAAACTAGCAGATCGATGACACATACGCACGCGAATCATGACTGCAGACTGAAACGTTTCAGTAATGTGATCTTTTATGAATTTACACACATCACTGCTTGAGAACCAGGGGAACATCATGCATGTATGTTGTGTTGTTGCAGTGATGTACTCCAGACTGAAAAATGAGAAACGAAAGTAAAACAAGTAGTGGCAGTAGTGCAATACAAGACATGAGGATCGAGTCAAATCAAAGGTCAAAATCATCTAGAAATATATTTTCTAAAGAAACTTAAAGTGATCCTGGGTTTTCTTCATTTCTCTGAGATGTTTGAGCTTCACTCTGCAGTTTGACTTGAAGGCTGTTTTCACTTTTATCTGCCAAAGGGTTAAAGTTTCTCTGTGCTCTCAGGGTTAATGGGTTAGTGGGTTTTCAGCCTCACTAGCAGCTCTGACAAAGGTAACGTCGGTCTGTCTGTTTGTCACTTGGTTCACTAATTCAGTCTAGAATTAAATATCTCAACGACTAACGGACGGACTGATGAAATTTTGTGGTCATTCACTCTCTCACTCATTCAGGCTCAGTCAACTCTGCTCCTCAGTAGGCCGCTTTCCACCAAATGATGGTAGGTTTTCCTTTTGGTTTCGGTTCTGAACCAGTTTTTCTTTTCTTTTTTTAAATGAAAATGCTCAGAACAGTTTAGGCACATGAACTGGAATGGGTACAGTTCCATATTCGTGAAAAAGGCCTAAATGTGGCCTTTAAACAATCAGAAAAGCGGTGTGTGAAGACGCCACAGAGCAAACCAGCTGAGAGACAGACGTTTATCTGCTTCAGATCGAACTGATTTAAAAAAAGAAAGAAAGAAAAGAAATGTTGAGGGAACTTTTAAAAAGCCAACTAACTGCAAAGCCTTTTTGAATTTAATCAAATAAGAGTTAATGTAGTTTTTGTCACAGTCTGTCTAAACTTTGTCAAACTTAACATCACTCGCAGTGCTGCAGATGTATTTTCTTCGTCTGTGAGAACACACAGTCTCCAGTTCATCAGAGGTAATAATTTAAGTTTTCTTAACCTAAGTACACCAGTAGAAATTTAAGAAAAATTTAAGATTTTAAGTTGACACAACAAACCTTTAGTTAACTCAAAATGGCTTTGCAGGTTGCTGGTTGCTTTACTTTTTTTTTTTTTTTTACAGTGCACTAAAGAGATGCAGGAGTGATATGGATCCATTTTTAGTGCAACTAAAAAGCTTTACAACTGCATTTTACCTGTCTGAGTGGAGAATAGCAGTAAATGATTCCACATGGAATCGGGAGCTGAAAGAAGCAGGTTTGCCAACCTCAGATTTTAACTCGCCTGGGTAACAAATTGATGCCTGGATTGACTGACTGAAAAGAAAAAAAAGGAGTTTGAGCGTTCTGCATGTGAGGATCAAGAATTAACATGAGACTTTTGGACATTCAGTCATGGACATGTTGTCCGTTATTGTCTGCTACAGTATATTTCTTAAACAACAGATGGTGAGTGTTAGAGTTGCCACATACTGTAATAATCAGGCAACACAATTTCCCCAAAAGAAGAAGTATTGAATTCTGAAGGACGTCGCCTGAGCAGCTCTGTGATGGATGTTTTTTTGTTTGTTTGTTTGTTTGTTGTTTTGTACCAAGAGCTGTATTGAGACGTACACAGACTGGAAATTTCTCAAATTTCATATGATAAAACAGGGCTGTGAAACTCAATTTAGTTTCTGGGCCAAATTCATTCTCAATAATAAAGTATTTTATTTCTTTACGACTCAAACAACTTGTCGAATTCTTCTGATTTTCCACAGCACCTACTCTAGTGAACGCTAATGAGGACACATCCTGGTTTGTTTGTTTTTTCAGAGGACTGTTTTCTTGTCTCCTCTGCAATTTTAACACGTTGCAAAGCCGTTCACTGGGCCAAATAAGACCCTTAAGTGGGCCACGGGCCATACATTTGACACACCTGTGATTAAAGCTGACAGCTGGCCCTTCCTAAGTCCCGCCCCTTTTTGCTCTGTGCTCTGAAAGCATTTGAGCAAACTTGGTACTGAGGATACTGTCCTCACGTATACTCATAAAACTACTCGGATACCCAACACCCAACACCACGTCATGAAAAATAGCCGCTTGACAAGCAAATTGATAAAACACGTAAAGAACCCACTCTTTTTCGGTCGCAGCATCATTATCAGCGAGAGACTCGACTAATGACGGCAGCAACTTTGGCGACTGTCCGTAAAATTCAATGTAAATCTGTGTAAAACTGAAACAACCTCACAGAGTGCACCTGCAGGCCACAGCCGCTGTCCAATAAGTCCCGGCGGGCGTAAACTAGTCGAATGCCTCGACTAATAAATCCAGAGATGAAGAAAAAACACCACTGCCCCAGACTGTAACCCTCGTTTCTTCGTAATAAGCTGCCACAACTTCTCTTTGTGTACTTTTCTTTATTCTCCTGTTATTCTATGACAGCACAGTTCAGCCAACTTCTCTCTTTGGGGTTCACAGCAGGGTCAACAAAGCTGTTGCACACATGGCACCACGCTCATACCTGCCCCCCCCCCCCGAACAGTGGCAGGTAGGAACTAATTAGCTCTTAAACAAGAGGGACATGAAGAAGAAACTTTAAACACAACAGATGTAAATGTGTGATCAAAATACTAGTTAAATGAAATAATTATATGTAACAGTAAACTTGTGGAATTATTCCCACCTACATCATGTACACAGTAAACCCAGAAACATCATGTGTACAGTAACCATGGTTACAGGAGGAACATCTGATGAAAATAAAACATGTTTTTAAAGTTACTGTAAGAACTGTAATTATTAAAATACTCGTATCGGTACTCAGTACCTCAAGTACCCAAATGTGAGTACTTGTACCTGGTCTGAAAGAAAGTCGTATGAGTGCATCACTACTTGGTACCTCAGTCAACTTTCTCCTTTTCCTGTAAAGGCGACATACTGAACATGGTCACGTCTTAAGTTAGCTAGCATTTTGTTAACATTAGCTAATAAAAGTGTCACTTTTACGAGTCCCGCAGCGCAGCGACATCTTTCAGTCTACAAACTGTTGCTGTCAGGTGCAAAGCTCGTACCTCCACATCTTTACTTTTTATTTTTCATAAAAATGCTGTCGGTCATCCTTTATGTCTGCCTGTGGGTTTTACAAATATATAACCTTTGAAAAAGTATTGAAATGAGCGACTGACTCTGACTACACAGCTTTCAATTAATTTTTTAAAAACAGGGTTTTTTTTTAAAGTTCCTGAAACCTGACAATTTTCTGTGATGATAAATTTCACTCTTCCTCTTAAAAAGTTCAGATCAGTGTCACATCGCTCACATCACCGCTGCTGACCCGGAGCAGAAAGGGAAGGAACTACACCTGAGACGTGTATGAACCAAACAGAAGACTGATTATGTTCTCTATTGAAAAAAGTCCAGAGAAATGCCCAGATGACAGCTTTTGTTTTGTCATAACTTCCTGTCAACACTGAAGCAGGAAGGAAATAAAGCAGTGTTAAATCTTATCAGCTCTTTAAGGGTATTTACAGACGGACAAGCTGAACAAGTTGATTAACACTGTTTTTAGATTAAAAAAGAAAAATCCTGATATTACACCAGAGCTTTAAGCACCAGATATCTTATTTTACTAATGAAACAGACGTACTTTACGTGTGTAAATTGGAAACACTGGGGAGGCATAATTGAATAAGACTTAAACCACACAACCACGGTGTCTCTGGTTCGACTCTGGTGGGTGACTTCAGTTTCATGTCGTCCCCCTCTCTGTTTCCCCCCGTGGGCTTCTTTCCTGTCTGACTCCACTGTCAAAGATCACATAATGGCAAGAAGCTCAGAAAATGGAAACAAAAAGACATTATTAAAGTTGTGTAACGTGTTATTAGTAGAAAGAGGAGGTTCAAATTGACCCAGAGCGAGATTTTGTGGTGTTATGATTCTGTCTGAAGCAAAAAAAACAAAAAACAAGAAGCCAGAGGAGAGGCCAGAAATACAAACTTGTGAGAACTGCATGTTAGTTCTTATGTGACAACACCGAGTCAAGAGTGTGAGAGCACAGACGGGTAAATAAAAAAAATCATCTGTATCAACAGTTTGTCATTTCTAGACAGGTTCAGTGACAGGAGCTGAGAGACTCACGAACCCAAAGAACCACACTGTGTTTAATTTGATTGCGCCGTAATGTCACAACACCTTAAAAGTGAGACTTTTGCTGAACAGCTGCTGTGAGGTGAAAATGATAATGATGATAAAAACACACAGTGTAACGAAGAGGGAAGTCAGAGAAGTGCGTCAGTAATGTCCGTCATAGAGCAATACCCATCTGAAGTGACCCCGGTGAACTAGTCAAAGGAATAGTTCAACAATGTGCTTGTTCATTTTGCTGATATTATTAACCAGCTTATGCTAACAGGAGTACGCACGCACGTCCAAACCAAAGACGGGCAGGTGCTGATCTGAATCTGAACAAAACATGAAATAAACAACGTACTCTTGTTCTTGGCAGCTATAATATGTATAATATGTTTGTTTTTGCCTTAAAAATCTCAAAATGTGAGACATACGTTATATATTTTGTTGAGTTCCCGTACTTACATCATCCCAAATGTTTCCAAAAGTGGTGACACGCGGCGAAATCTGAAATTTATTCAAAGCTCATTTCCTGCAATAACTTTAAAGACGACGCATACGTGAACTTGACTTGCTTCCAGAGTAACCCGGTATGGATGTGTCGGGAATTTGGGAATGCACTGGCTTGTGAATCCTCAGTGGCTGTGGAACAAACCGGGGTTGAGTGTTTTGCCTAAGGACTCTTCGACATGTGGCCGGGCGGAGTCGGTGATCGAACCGGTGACCCACCCTACCATGACGATGTACCTTCATAATTAGCAGACTGACAGGACAGTGACGTTTATTTTCTCCTCTGCCACTCAGGGTAACAAAAATCTATTGCTTCAGGTTAGTTAGCTAGCCAACATTTAGCTACCAAAAGCTAGTGCTTGTAGCAGGTCAAGTGGGACATTAAAGACAAAGCTCCTGATTGTATTGAATTGAAGACGAATTCATTTTATTGCTTAGCTAAAAGTGACATTGTCTCACTTTAAAGAAAACACAATGTCATGAGACGATAGCTGCAATCATTAAACTATTTCTCGGGGTTATCTGACCCATGGTAGTCACATGAAAATGTTTTTCACTGCCTAATACAAGTGCTCCATAAAGCTTAAGAGGATATTTTTACTTCTTTTAATTCAATTTCACCCTGTGAGTGCTGAAATAACCTCAGAATTTAGTTCACAAAGTGTTTACAAACCTGTGGTTGGGTTTTTGGTCTTCAGCTCGTTACACCATGTACCGGCGGTTATGGGTTATCGCGCAGACTGACGATCGCTTCGGTGGTTTTCTCAGAACGTATTGTGGTGTTGTACAAAAGTGTGGGCAAATTTATTTGTACTTTATAATGTAACTGCTGTGAAACAATCAAAATACGATTATTTTTCTGATTCGCTTCGTCTCACGGTAAAGAAAGCACAATGTCATGAGAGGATAGTTGCTTTTGTCGGGATGATACTGTTTCATCACTGCAAAGATGCAATCATTAAACTAGCTTGCGGGGTGATCTGACCCATGGTAGTCACGTGAAAATGTTTTTCACTGCCTAATGCAAGTGCTCCATAAAGCTTAAGAGGATATTTTTACCTGTTTTAATTAAATTTTACCCTGCAAGTGCTGAAACACCCTCAGAATTTAGTTCACAAAGTGTTTACAAACCTGTGGTCGGGTTTTTGGCCTTCAGCTCGTTACACCATGTACCAGCGGTTACTGGTTATCGCGCTTCGGTGGTTTTCTCAGAACACATTGTGGCGTTGTGCAAAGGTGAAGAATTTAGTTCATAAAATGTTTTCAAACTTGTGTTCTGGATGTTTTTGGTCTTCAGCCCGTTTTTGAAGTCGGAACTCTGCGTCTTTTTCCTCGGCTCTCCGTCCTAGCGAGATACACACATGCAAACACGTAAACAGACAGAGCAGACTGAGGGTCGCTTAGGTGGTTTTCTCACAAAACCCGGTGTTGTTCGGAGATGTAGGCGTGTTTATTTGTACTTTAGAATGTAACTGTTGTGAAAAAATAAAAAAGTATTTATTTTTCTGATTCGCTCAGCCAAAAGTGACACCGTCTCACTGTAAAGAGACACAATGTCATGAGAGGATAGTTGCTGTTGTCGGGATGATACTGTTTCATTACTGCAAAGATGCAATCAATAAACTAGCTCTCAGGGTTGTTTGACCCATGGTAGTCACGTGAAAACATGCTCCACAAAGCAAAGAATCTTCACCTGTTTTAATTCAATTTCACTGTGTGAGAGTTCAAATAACTTTAGTATTTAGGTCACAAAATGGTTCCAAACCCTGAAACAGTGACACTGGCTCTGGATGCATACTGGAACATACTGGACTAAATTTGCCTATCTGCTACAGAAGTTTCCACTGCCTTATTTGCATTGCCAAACTTTAAACAAAACAATTAAAGATGCAGGTCTAAGCACAGAACAGACAGTAACCTATCAGTCTCTGCATGTTTGCGTCACACCCAACTTCCTCTTTTTCTGTGGTTAGTTCAGAATGATGTTGTGACGCTGCTCACCAACCTTAGTTCAGCCTCCCCGCTTTACATATAAGTTGACGCCGAGCGGGTTCATCAAACAGACGCAGAGGCAGTCGCAGATCTCACAACTCTCGAATCCAACACACATTCACGCGCTGTCGCCATGCCAAGTCTAGTCCCGTCACCAACAAGAGAGCTGCAGAACCTCAACATGAACGCTGACAACAAGAAGACGGGAAAAGACAGGTAAATATTTCATTATAACTGATGCACTCAACCTTTGACTCAACCTTTTAGAACATATCAGTAAAATAAATCTTGCTGCTTTGTGTTTGTTTGGTTAACCAGGGGAGGAAACCTGAAGTTTGGGTGTAGATCGTCTCAACCCCTTAACACTGACGGGTAAGTGAAGAAAACCTCTCTGCTTGAAACATGTAAACTGTTGACATAGTTGTTGCACATGTGAGTGACACTGTTCCCTTCTTTTGCAGGCTTTGTTTCGACGAGATGTCCCAGTGGTCGCAGTCACTAGAGATACTGCTATCATCCAAATGTAAGTTCATCTACACCTAGCCCGATACTCAAGATTCCTGGTCAGAAT
Source organism: Lutjanus campechanus (assembly GCA_027495735.1). NCBI lineage: Eukaryota > Metazoa > Chordata > Actinopteri > Lutjaniformes > Lutjanidae > Lutjanus > Lutjanus campechanus. The sequence continues at coordinate 14,504 of JAJHUR010119355.1, forward strand.
TCTTCCTCAACATTGACTAACTGCTGCTGGTTTTTTTGCTTTTTCCTGTTTAGATGGCATGAAGATATTCCAGGCCTTCCTGAAGTCAGAGTTCAGTGATGAAAACATTGAGTTTTGGCTGGTGTGTGAGGACTATAAGAAGATCAAGTCTTCCTTCAGGATGTCCTCCAGGGCCAAAAAGATCTTCAAACGCTACATTCAAGCCGAGGCTGCGAGAGAGGTGTGTGCAGAGGTTTATTATGATGCAGATTTGCAGTTTTATTATTTTTTTTGCAATATGTTCCACCTCTGCTACGACTTTAGCATTAATTATTTTTCCTCTGCTTCCAGATCAACATCGATCACAAGACCAGAGACTCGATCAGGAGGAGCATCAAGGCGCCCACAGCGGTGTGCTTCGACGACGCCCAGAGGATCGTCTACGGCCTGATGGAGCGGGACTCCTACCCACGTTTCCTCCGGTCTGACCTCTATCAGGCGCTGCTGGACTCCACGTCAGAGACAGTGAAGATGTAAAGACGTCAGAGACATTGTGTTTGTACATGCTGGACTGTAAAGCTGAGCCCAATGCTGGACTACCTGAGAGAAGCTGTGCTGCGTGTTTGCTTGTCCGGGGATCGCTGGCGGTGGTTCTTTAACGCCAAAAACACCAAAAAACTCATTTTTGACACCTTTCTTCTGAGTTGGACATGAACTGAGGTTTGCCATGGCCACATGGGAGTTATAGATGAGAAGTAAAGCTAAAGAGGGTCTGTTCAGAACCAGCTGGTGTAATAGAAAAGACAGAGTCGAGGCCAAAAATGGCTTCAGTTGTACATGAATGTACAGCAGATGCTACGATAGCTGTTGGAAAGCAAAAGACTTTCCAAAGATGCCACGATTATGTCATGAAAGTGTTGGGGACTTTCTGTGTGAGACGCCAGGAAGTGTATGTGGTGCAAACAACGCCTTCCACCCAACGTGCAAGTGCATGAGCTGGTATCTGCGTTTGCACTCCATCTGAAGTTTATTGTTATCTCACTAAGGCAATAGAGATGTAGACGCTCTCCAGATGTGCGACGTTATGCATTTTGAAGTTTTACATTCTGACATCAGTCACACTGTAATGACTGATATGTTACAACGACACTGCAAAAAAAATGAAACAGTTAAGACAACTCAAAATTTCAAGGTAACTTACAGCAAGACAGTTTTGAATTTTGAGCCCAACAAAAACTCTTTAATGTTTTGTTGGGAAACTTTTCTTCTTTAGAGGAAAATTTATTTCAAAAACTTGGTTAATATTTTAATATTTTCCACTAAAACAATTATTTTCAGGCACCCAAATAATGACAAATAAGGTTCACAGCTCACTGTGACCAGAAGAAACTCTAATTATCTCAATTAAAGATTACAGGTCAGAAAAACTTTTCTCTTTTGACTTGAAACTTGAAGGTTTGAGTCAAAAAGTTTTGAGTTGTCTCAACTTTGTTTTGTTTTTTTTACAGTGTATTCTGATCTGCTATAAGCTATATGTTGTATATGTTGTATATGTATTCTGCAGTTGGTGAAAATGTGAATAATAAGATGGATTTGTACATATTTAATAAACAAGATATTACATTTACATTGAACTGTACGAAACTTTTTTTTTAAAAATATGCCAACATGACTAAAATCTGCTGTTATCAGATCGAGACTCAGATTCCCATCAGTCTTCATACACGCATCAATTTAAGAATCCTGGAAGCAACTTAGTCATCATTTCATTCATACGTCCATTCATTCATGTTTTTCTTTCGCATATTTACTCACAGTTAAGATGTAGACCACCTGGTGGGGTTTTTTGAGTTTAGAAACAGCAGCACAGTATGAGTGTGAGTTACTCATACACCTGCAGTACTGAGCAGCGTACAGTGTTTCACATGTCTGAGACTGAGTCCTGGTTACGTTTATTGATTACAAACTGATTTTTGGTGGGATATGTTTACTCGTTTTCTTTCTGAGTTGCAGAACAGGACCTCAGTCTTCTTAATTAACTTTCAGCAAGAAGATTTCCTCCTTTTTTTTCTCCTTAAACAGCCTCGAAGGTTTAAAAAATCTTCTTTTCATTGTCCGACACCATCACATGTGCTTTATATGTTGCACCAGCTTATCTCTCCTCCTTATTGAAGCTACACTCTTAGAAATAAGGGTTCTCAAAAGGGTTCTCTGGGGTTTAACGGTTCCATTATGAGCTCTTCAACCAAAGAAACCTTAGAGTTCCTTAGAGTTTGTTGAAAATCATGGATGATGATTTTGATGATTTCTTGCCTCATCTGTAAAACAACACGGTTCTTCACAGAACCCGGACAACAAGAAGGTTATAGCTGAAACCTTTTAAAATGTACTTTTAGATCCTCCTGGGTTCTAAGCTGAAGCCCTTGGAATATAAAAGGGTTCTTTGTATACACCCTGATTGGGTTCTTGTTAGCGCCCGTAGAAAGTGGGAAGGTTCTGAGTAGGATTCATGAGTTCGGATCCCAACTCAGATTCTTAAGTTACAGGTGGAACCTTTATAAAACCAAAAAATGGTTCTCATATGGGGAACAAGCCTAATAACCCCCTGTGGTTCTACTTTGCGGTACAGAAAAAGCTGTTTACACTGAGTGAGTTGAACATCTTGAATGATGATTTTGATGATTTCTTGCCTCGTCTGTGAAACAACACGGTTCTTTACAGAACCCGGACAACAAGAAGGTTATAGCTGAAACCTTATAAAATGTACTTTTAGATCCTCCTGGGTTCTAAGCTGAAGCTCTTGGAATATAAAAGGGTTCTTGTTAGCACCCTTAGAAGGTGGGAAGGTTCTGGGTAGGTACCATTACACCATAGAAGGGTTCTCTGTAGAACGTCTCACAGTTCACAACTTACTTCAGTAGATTTATGAGTTTTGATCCCAGCTCAGATTCTTAAGTTTTGAAAAAGTTTTACCGACTAATAATGTTTTGTTGAGCCAGTGGTGCTTTTCTAGGTAGAACCCTCTGAACGGGCCACTGGTGGAACCTTTATAAAAACCAAAAAACGGTTCTCTCATGCGGAACCGGCCTAATAACCCCGACTACAACATGTTTACGCTGAGTGAGTTTTACTGAAATATTCATACGTCTCCTACATTATTTTATGCATATTTACCCAAGTCAAGCCTCGCACAGCTGGTATTTTTATTTTTTATAATTTTGAGGTTATGACCACGGTTTAATATAAGAAAAAAAAACAATGTTACAACAGCACGATGTTGTAATGCAGATCAGTGAGATTTCAAGGGTTAACAACGAGTGAGAGCTGTACTAATAAGACGCTAAACGCTCCCACCTACGCAGCATCTGTTCTTACATCAGCCTTCATGTGTCATCGGCCTTTCATGCTTCTGAATGTGTCTCGAGCGCTTCCCACCATTCATTCAGCCGCTGCTTTATACCATTCAGTCTTTTCCATACATCAGTGCTGCAGACATTGTTCTACATGAAACAGAAACGTTTAAAACTGAAACTGCATTTATGTAACAACAACAAAAAAGGAAGTTTATCTTGTGGGAACCCATCAGGTATCACTCTGCTAAAGGTTACAGAAATTAGGAAGAAGTTTTAAAATTCAACTGCTCTGCCACATCCTCTTTTACTCACTCATGCACACACACACACACACACACACACACCTGTCTCTT
>JAJHUR010119356.1:3314-25425 GCA_027495735.1 Lutjanus campechanus
AGATCAACCACGCTTCACATTTTCTGCAAGAACTGTTCGTTTAAAATGAAGGCATGGCTAATTATCAGGTCTGACTAGTAATTAGGCCCATGACTCCCTAAAAGTTTTTTTCATCTAGTTTTTCTTAGCACTTTAAGATCAAAAGACATAATCTGGAAGTCTTTTAAAGCAGCATTTAATGAACTGCCACAAGAGTATGACAAAACTTACAAAAACTGAAACGTTCCTCCTGCAGGTTTAATGGACTCGGATCTTAACAGGTGAATGTGACAACACATCCATTAGTTTGCTTTACCTTACCGAGCTTTAGCAAACATTAATATAAAGCTATGAAAACTCTTTCAGCTGACTTTAGCTCTAAATGCTAAAAGAGCTAACTAGATAACATTAACCCTAAATGTAATTAATGAAATGTAATTAACATGATGACACTCACAGGTAACCTAAAACATCTTACACAGAAGCCATTAACAAATAAAAATTAAATAAATCAGCCACATATCTTCACCTTACCTGGTGGAGGGGGAGCTGGGAACAGACTGTGTACTCCCCATGGATGCGTGGAGAGATGTTGGCATCAAGCAATGACTTCCCTGCCGGTACTGCACCTTCACGCACGGGTGTCCTTAACATGCCTATGCGAGGCAAACCGTGACCTTTATACTGTCTGTGGCATGATAGCAGCATGGCAGCAGTGACTTCAGTGTTACAAGAGTAAAGTTCCATGTTGCAACAGTCCCCCAGACCTAACAGCAAAGTGTAGCTATCAAATGCATTTTGAGGTAGGTAGGTAATTTTTTTTTCTGTGACAAATATGGATAACTTAAAACAATTGGTCCAATTAGACTTTTCTCACCAGTAAACGGTTCGGTCGGCTATTAGGGGGCAGCCATAAAATTCATGGTTAATTTATAATTGGAAAGTTGATTCATCATATGCACACCTGCAGGCCATTGTTCCAATTAACTTTGGAAGGCATTGACTAGAATGCAAATGCTAGCTTAGCACTTTGTTGGAATACAGGCTATTAGTTGCTAGTGCATTGACTGAACTCAAAATTAGCATTAGCAGGAAGCTTGCAGGAATGTAAGAACTGTGAAAATTTCAACAAGAGAGGGACTTTTATTTTGACAAGCTTTGTTTCAGATAACCTTACTTCATTCATTTTGAATTGCCACTTTTGTGTTTTCCTTTACAAAAATAAAGACATTACAGTTAATCTTGAAAACTCACAAACTGCTACATAAAAAACACCAGAATGCAGAAATTAAGACTTTGATGCACACATTTTTGTTATGCCCACACATTTAAGATGTGCTTTAGGCAGAGCCTGGCCAGCAGTTCCTCCAGCTTTCAATCTTCACGCTGGGCTAACTGAGCACAGGTATATGAGGTTTATATTGATCTTCACGTCTCATTCTCTGAAAGAAGCAAATAAGTTTTCTAAAATGTTGAATTGTTTCCTGGGGCTGCTTCACAATAATAGCCACAGTTGAACGCCGGGAGGTAACTAATTACAGTTCTGACACGGTACAAAGAGAGTTGAACAGTAAACAATATAAAAGAGATGAAACTGTGCTGGATTACACACATGCATCATTTTCCTGTAAATCCCTCAGGGTTAAATAGATAATCTAAATCCAGCAGGGATTTGCCAGGAAACATTAGACTCCACCACTACCATTAAAATGAATAGACATAATTACAGAATGTCAACACAGTGAATAGCTATTACAGAAAAATGCTTATAATAGATAAAGAAATAAAAATAATACTAATGATAAATCGTATTTAAAGAAGTGTAAGGATTACAATGTAAGCCTCAAATTCACCCAGTGTGGTACAATAGTCAATGATTCAAATATTTTACCTGAGGAACATCTCACCATAAATTTACTCCATTACTCAATTCAAGTTATACAGTAGCATCTACCAAATAGCTAGCAGTGCTTAGCAGGAAATATCTTATTTATCTGATGATCTTATTGATTGATGATCTTATTGAATAAATTATATATTATAGACATATATATTTAGACATTTTAATGCAGAAAAGTTATATATTTTATCTTTAATATTGTTATTGGTCATAGTGGAACTAATTTAAACAATTTCATGCTTCCTGGTAGTCTCATCTAAGTGTAATGATGAATCATGCTTCACAAAATTCTAATGACTAGTACCTAAAGCAGTCAAAGGTGCAATATGTAAGAACTGGCCAACTGTTCAATTCATATTCCAAACAAATAGGGGGCAGCATATCAACAGCATAACTGTTAACTTTAGATGAGGTTAATTTAACTAGCTCAGTTAGCCATGCAGCTAGCGGTCTGATTAGTCCTTGACCAGGACTCCAGGGGCTACGAAGACACAGCAGGTTCAGACGAGCATGAAGAAGGAGAGGAGGGACAGGGAGGTTGGGCATCAATCAGCACCCACCTCTGGAGGACTGAGCGGTGGTTACAGCGGGGTCAGCTCCAGGGTGCCAAAAGCAAAACCCTGCAAGAAAACGACTTCGGTGTTGTTGGACAGAGGGCAGAACGGACACTACAGTGATTTTCTATCGCCAAAGCTACTTGGTTAGCACGCTAACTTCTGTAGACATAAAAATAAGTATAATTTACATCAAATTCTTACATATTTAACCTTTAAAGGAGAAGTCTGTAATTGATTTACTGTAATAAATCATAATATGACCAGGATGTGTCATCAGAGATCAAGCAAATATGTTATGTTGAAATAGTGGCTTCACTTGACATGAATGCTACAATTTCTATTCCAGACCAGAACAACTGTTTTGTGTGTCCATTTCACATTAATCAGAGTTCAAATTAATGCTGAATTTTCGCCAAATGAGTAAGTGTCTGTTTACGAGTTGTGAGAAATCATTAATAATCTTGCAGAAGTCGTAGATGTTCATAACAGTTAAATTGAACAAAATGTGAATAAAGTTTGGCAGTGATACAAGGAACTTGTCGTCCAGAATGTGTTAATTTCAGAGCAGTGGGCTTCTGTTTTAAGGATGACAGGCTTAACTTTACATTGACAGACAACTGACAGTTACAAACAGTGGATCAACTTATAGTGGAGGAATCGTCGTCGCTTGTTATTGTAAATCTACAAGGTTGAACTCAACCGCTGGAGCGTACGTACAGCACATGAATAATTGTACACAGTTTCTTTCCACTTATACTATTACTATTAATAATTACGATTAGGTATTTCCTCATAGCTCCATTAATAGGTTCTTTAGCCATTAATTGTGGCAATTATGACTTTATAAATGTAATTTGAAAATGCCAGAGTGTGGCGGTGGGATGCATCATTACTCCCACTTCTGTCAAAACCTGATCGACTGTCCATGATACTGCGTGTGAGGGACAGATGGACCAACAAATGAACAAACGTTTGTTCATTCCATCATCCATCTGCCCGTTCCAAGCAGCATCTCACTCAAGCTTATCATCCCTGTCCAAATTTCATCTTTTGGGGGTGGGTGATAATGCGCGCTTTACAAGCAAAGCAAAAAGGTCAGCGAGGTGGCTCGGTCGGCGCTTTAAACAAAGAGTCATCACAAAAGTCATCACAAACGATTAGCTGTCTGTGGTGAATACGGGCCTTATTTGACTGTGATTTGAGGGGAAATCAATTATTTGTAGGGGGAAATAACAAATTAGCAGCCTGCTTCCAGCCTTACTAAAATTGACTTCGCACATTAGAATGCAGAAGCTGACGACAGAGCTTCGTAGTATTTATACTGTATTTCTGGTTTTGTTAGTGCAGCAGCAACTGAATGAGGAGCGAAGAGCAGAAGTAGTGGAGAAGAGCTAAAAGGGAAAGATGTAACATGACAGATGAGTGGAGACAGCCAAGAACACAGAAGTGATGGAAGTACAGAGACACGAACTGAGCAACACAAGGCTAAACTAATTGTGTTTAATTTTAGACACATTGACCTCCGGCTGAACTGATTTACTGGTTTAGAAGTTGTGACTGGCTCCGGGCTATTTTAAGTCCAACCACTCTCGCTCCGCAGCCTCAGTATGGATTTACATACATCTGTAGTATGAAAATCAATCAATCCAGCTTGCGGTTTTCAGAGGAAAGCAGAAAGCTTACAGAAAACCTGTATTGATTTACCACAAAAATTTCATTTGGAAATACAGATGAAGGAAAAATCTGAATAAATGTCCAGAAACATAAGGAAAGCAGATGCTTCCATACGGGACCCTTGGGGTCTTTTGATGGTTTGATGGGTAGAGGAGTGTTGTGAATCGTATGCTTTAGCCTTCACAGTCAACAGATCTGAACTCAAAACCTTTGGGAGACTTTGGAGTGAAGTGCTAGACAGCACTCTCCACCACCCTCCTCCATCAATCATCAAAACACCAAATGTGGGGATATCTTTTGGCAGAGTTTGTTCCATTCTTCCAGTGGAGTTCCACAGACTCAGCGAATCTATGGCAAGAAAGCTGTTGTTGCTCAAAAGCTAAAGGCTCACTTATGCTCAACATTAGATTTGGATACAGACGGAGCGTTCTGTCTGCTCTCTGTGTTCATTTCGCTCATATTTGTGCACATTTTCTGAACGTTAACGGATACAGATAAAACGGGGTGATACCTCTGGAAGTTGTAGGTGGCAGTGTAGCAGTGTAGCCCACAACAAATACATTTGAAAAACTCTAAAGTATTAGAAATGACTGTCGTTGTCAATTAGTTAATGAAAAGAATTCTAAATCTACACGTCGCATTGTATTCACTGGCTGCACAAACAACTGCCGTCTACGACGCTGCCTCCACTTTTACCTCTTTCTCAAAAGAAACATTACTGCGCATGTGTCCAAGCAGACTTCAGAAAGTAGTATAAACATAACTACTAAGCACCCTTGTGTGCAGCTGTCCATTTACGTGCTTGTTTTGGAGTATATTCGGGCCTATAGCATGCTAATGTTACCACAAAGCACTGCTGTGCCTTGAGTCAGTACAGCCTCACAGAGCTGCTGGCATGGCTGTAGACTAATAGTCTTGTTCTTTTGATTCGTCACTCACCTGTGCATCACTGCTTGGATTACGAGGCACAAGATTTGATTTAAGTTCTTTATGGAACAGTCAATATCATATTACCCTTTCCACAACAAACATTTTAGCCACAAATAATATAAAATCAAAGAAGAAAACAATAAATTTTGATATCCAGTGGTTTAAATCATAAATGAGTCCAGCGGCATTCACATATAGCACTTCCTTTTTATTGTCCTTTTCTAAAGTTAAATGGGTCGAGTTAATGGGTCATAGCTCAGCTACACTGGATAATGCAATCATTGGCGAGGGGAGTCATGGGCACATCCACAAAACTTTAGTGGAGGAGATACACACTGGAATCAGACCACCCTCAGGCTTTATTGGCAACATTTCAACCCTCCACTAAGTCGTCCTCAGCACAAATACCCACGTCAGGGAAATTATATAACAAGATGACCAGTCACATCATAATCACTTAATCACATTCGCATGTGCCAGGACGTCCGATTTCAATGACACACTTTTATATGAATGACACATTTTAATATGAATAAATGTAACTCAGGGAGGTGTTACACAATCGTTCTATCAGTAGGTCACAAGAGAATTATCTGAAAATATCACAACAGACAGATTTCATCATAAAAGAGTAACAAAAAAAAGTCAAACCTCAAGGTGTCTGACCCAGGTGTGGACCAGAGGAAGGAACTTAAACCAGATGCAGAGGTCCAAAATGCACACAGAGCCCCAGGGAAATATAAAGAGGTTAAACGTACAGTTTGTGCCTCACTTACTGTGAAGAGTCACCTGCTCAGGGGAAAAGCCCTCTGCTCACCATCAGCTGATGTGCTGTATAAAGAGGAAAAAGAGGGCAACACCTGCGGTCCTCCCTGTGTCCCCTCCTCCTCTTGACTTTCCCATGCTGCCCTTATGTACATGATGCGAAAGTGAGAGACTCTGCACTTTGTGTCTCTCCACAGACAGAGTCAAGATAATGAGAAAAGCAGCTGACTATATCAGTGAGAGTATCACATTTATAGACTATATGTCAAGGGTATGCGGACACATGCTATGTGCACTTCTGGCGGCTCGTTCTCATTCCCGGGCTCACTAGACCAATTCTGCATCTCATACACATGAACAAGGTACCCTTCAGCACCTATATGAGATGCACCAGGATTTTAAGTAACTTCAATGTAAACACGTCTGCGTCAGGTGACATAGAATAAAGAGCGAGAAAGGACGTATGGACGAGGTGCGGTGGATGGATGGGTCAAACAAACACGGGACATTCACCCAGGAGGCCTGGGTTTGTTAACCTGACATGCTAGATAGGTTGTTTCACAGAACCATGTGGGAAGTCATCCTTAGAAACTGTTTGGAAAAGGGCAGGCACTTGGCAGGTGATTGGATGAACCGTCTATCATGTCTAATATGGGCTAATTTCAGCCAGTTGTCCTTGTTGTGACACCTACAAGTAAAACCAGGCTCTTAGCTGGCATTAGTCCCCTCCGAGGACGCTGATTGTCCGCGCCACTTTTGGCGTGGACACAAACACATAACTTGAGGCCTGGCAAGATGGATTCTTGCATGATCTTGTGTTCTCGCCTCGCAAGGTAAGGGGCTCGTGTCCCATGTGAGACCAAATGTCAACTAAAATTTTAAGTTACAAGTCACGTGACTTGTGCCATGACCTTTTCCTGACCCTAACCAAACAGTGACCATTTCACAACATTAACCACGAGTTAAAAATGCTTTCTGGCTGCGTCTCACGCAGACATAAGGGGCAGCGACATGCAGAGACAGTTTTTGGGGAGCTGCTCAAGCTCAAGTCTTTAGTATTCACTATTTGTACATCCATCACAAGAGCAGCCAACAGGAACTAAAAGACTGCCAAACTGTGCATGATATAGTGGTCTGTCAAATAAATAAGCACATCTCTGCACAAAGTTGAAAAAAAGGCTGTTATTTGAATAAATAAAATAAAATCAATCTACTCTCCAAACTACAAAGTAGGTCCATGTTCAGTTGTAACAGGTTAAGTGTTTCCTCCTCTCCTCATTTTGTTCACTTCTTTCTCTATAATAGTGTAACAGGATATTTTTCTTGATTTAGTACTTTAAGAACATTTTCCTGATTATACTTAAATAGGCTACCTTTAGGTAAGTAAGATTTTCAGTGCTGCTCTGCAGGGCGCTTTTTGCATGCTGAAAGGAAGACAAAGAGGGAGGGACATCTATCTGTGCATGCGCCAGGCTAAGTAAAGGGTACCTTGTGCATCAGTATAAGACACTGAGGGGTGGTGACACAGCTGCGTCAGTATTTGGCGACCTTCCCAATTAAGGGAAATCTGCAATGATTTTAAACATTTGCTTTCAATTTTGTTTCAGAAGTTTGAGGGAGCGTCTCTCTTAACACAACGTGACAGAGAAAGAAAAGATCCATAAAGAAAAGGTTTTAAGGGTTTGATGTGGGAGGTTTTGATGGCCTGCAGCAGAGCCCTGACAACCACACTGAACACATTTAAGATGAACTGAATTGTTGACTGAGAGCCAGGTCTTAATCAATATCAGCACCTGACTTCACAAATGCTCTTGTGGCTGCATGGGAACAAATCACTACAGGCAGCTTCCAACAGGGCTGACCCCTTGACCGCAAATGAGTAACACAACAGAAATGCTCTAATTTTTATTTGTGCAGCTGTCTGAAACCAGCCCAGCGTGTTTCATGTCCCTGCGGAAACGCAACCTGAAAGTTTATTTAGACTTCCAAGTCTATTTTTTCAACAGTACACACGGAAATGCAAGGCTGGTGCCCAGCAAAACAGCACGGAAAACAAATTTTATCCATGTTTTGTAACCTTTGTCGGCAGAGCAGAGTGTGCTCCACAGCTGAGATCAGCTCATTCTCTTCAGGTTTAATCCCGCAGACTCTCCCATCACTTCACCCAACAGCTGGAAAGCAAGACACAGGAACTTCTTTGACTTTTTCTGCAGTGCTTTCATGGAAATAAAACTGTATATTTACTGCCATTAGACGACTGATCTGGGCGCAGCCACAGGTGCTCTCCTTTTTCCCCTCCCCTCTTTTTATTTAGAGGATTATTCACACGTACTGAAAGAAAACTGTACTTCCCACATGAAGTTTGGCTGCTCATTTGCTGCTGGATGCTTTAAAATGTGTGGACAAGACAGAGCATATGCTTGATGTATGCAGGATAGACAAGGGTTAAGAGTCTACAGCCAATCGAGCAGCTCCATGAGATCAGGACCAAGCATAAACTCACTTTGACATTACTCATCAGTATGTGGACTACTGTTTTGAAGCCTTGAGTTTGGCATTGTGGCTATCACCATCTTGTTTTTGTTTTGTTTTTTGGAGCCATGACCATAATAGGACATGAGGGGAGGATACACATCACTACGTCTCTGTCCTGATTAAATCTGACTGACAAACTGAGGAAATGCTGTGATAGTGACGTGTCAATCACAAGCAAACACTGCTTTATTGTCTATTTTACTCTAAAGGGGACCGTAATTTACAAAATGAACATCATGCTGTAGAGAAGAGGACTTGAAACTACAATTAAGACAATCAACTCCCACACTGAGCCAATGAACCAAGTGAGGAGTAGGGTAATATTCTCATAAGCTTACACACAATTTGACATTTTTAAACCAGTGGCTTCCCTAAGTGGAAGCGGTGCAAGCGGGCAAACAAGCGAACATTAGAGCGTTTTCCAATGAGGGCGTCCTAACCTGCTCTGTGTATCAGTGAACAGACTAATTGACTTGTCCCCCCTGGTTCAAATTTTTTGCACACTTGCTTCACCTCCAACCTGTTTTCACTGGTCAACGTCGACATCCATGATGTTTCCTGTTTCCCCACCAGTCAGCGGTCAACATGGACGATGATACAAACCCCCCTTTTGATAGGGACATCCTCAACAGTGGCGGACTCAGTCTTTCTGAGGGACGGGTGAAGAAAATAAAAAGGGCACCGGCTGGATGCGGTGGGGCACCGGTATGCCAAAAGTTGTGATGCACTTCCCTCCTCTGGAAGGGTGCGTGAGAAGGCAGTTTTTCATGTATTGTCCACTGGAGGGGCATCCTAGAGGGCACTTTATCATGATTTATGTAAGGCAACCAAGATGCACTTTTGCGGCATTTGCCCCCCACCCCCGAGTCCAACAGTGATCTTAAAAAAAAAAGGCTAGATAGAAATCTGTCTAGAAACAAGGTTGCAACATCCATCCTCTTGAGTTCGCTCTCACTGTACGTTAGGAAGCGGAGTTACACCTCTAGCGTGGCTAAAACTAACACATGGTGTTTTGTTATGCTGTCCACATATTTTTGGCTGCAGTGTACAACATTAATGCTCCAAGTTTGAGAATTCACAACCTTCTGCGGCTCTGTTACCTCAGTCGCCCTCTCTGCCTCCAGGTATTTGTTGTCTACAAAATATCTCACTCCCACTGAACCTCACACTGCCTCAGCTCCTCCAACACTGACCTCACTATCACTTTCTGTTTCACTCACACAAACTGACAGAGGAGCAAAGAAACACATTGAAACTCCTACGCAGGAGCAACAACACCTGGTCACACACAGACACACACACACACACGGCTTTAATCTGCACTAATTGCAGGCAGTAGGTATTATGAGACTCACTTGTTGTGAAGCAAAACAAACAGGCATATGAGATAGAGAGCAGGGGGAGGAATGGGGTGAGAGAACGTTGAGAACAAGGCGGATGCAGAGACGAGGAAGAGGGGAGAGAGGATGAATGACTGCCTCCGCCGTGGCCTGCGTGGTAAGTGTCAAACACGCCTCCTCAGATCGTAAAGATGGATGCACGCTGAATAGAAGTCTTTTATGAACCTGAGAGGAAAAACACAGCGACAGCTGCGTCGGTGGGAGATGTCTGAGTCGTGCGGAGTTCAGGTTGGAGCCGGAGGAATCCGAGTGTGTGCCGCTCTGTTGCGTCATGCTCATTCTTTTAAAGGAGGAATAAAGGTGTTAACATGAGATATAGCAGGAACATGGAAGCAGTAAAGTTTATGGGTTTACTGGTTCACTTGAAGCTCCGGTGGCTGCTGATTTACAGCACAGTGGGGTTCAAAGCTACACTCACTTTTACTGTGTTGTTTGTCTTTGTATATGTGGGTTTTTGCCTCTGGATTTTTGAGACTACTTCTCTTTTATGTTGCAATCCCCATGTTGCTGTATTCTATCATTTGGTCCACAGTACCTCCACAGTTCTACACTCTCAGAAATACAGAATGAAATGTTACCAGTAGCAAAGACAAGACTAGTTATAGTCATGATAAGTTATGATGAGTAACTTATTAATTAGGCGATAATGTTTTTTTTTAACCTTTTAACTAAAATGCAGAATATATGATGGTTCTAGCTTTGCATATGTGTGAGGATTTGTTGCTATTTTTTATTTTACATATTCTTCCCCTGGCCTGTAGTGCTATTTACCCAACTAGAACCTTTAGATTTTTTTTTTTTTGTGAGTTTCAGAGTTTTGGAGAGATCAGCCGTAGACATGTCTACCTTCTCTCCATTTTAATGGGACTAAATGGCACAAGCCCTGTGGTAATCATCATCTGTGGGGTGAAACGTCCCTTTAATCTGCTGACGGTGCAATACTGTCGAAAGCACCAGAAGAAGCCAGTAAGTCGACCTTGAGTGAAGATTGTTCTGTCAACTGCTCAGGTGTGCCTTGGCACTGTGATACTGACAGTTTTATTGACCACAGCATCATCAGTCGAAAGTGATAATCAGACAATCTGTTAACTGTCTTTTGACCTGATTGTGTCTTAAATTGTGATATATGTGTCTGGAGTCCACACCTCTGGATTAATGAGTAAATCTAACTCTAAGACCACCGCTGCAGAAAAAACATCCTTGAGGTTTGTCCACTCCAAACCTTAATCAAGCTGGAGACTATTTTGCTCAATTTCAAACTTCCTTTTTCTTTGCACAGCACCAACTGCCACAAGAAGATTAAAGACCAAAGCTGTACAATCAACACAAACAGAAACAGCTAAATTCAGCGTTGTTGTTTTCATTAAAAGAGTCCAGAGCTGCTCACGATGTTACCACTGCCTCCAAATACCACAAGAATCACAACAGTAAACTCTGTGAAGGTCTCACTGTACGTCAGCCAGCCTCTGCATCCTCATACGTCAACCACAATCTGAATGTTTCACACAGCCAGCTAACAAATAAAACTCCCGCAACATTACCGGAATGTTCCTCACAGGGTTCATTTGATAATCCTCCCACCGTGTTCTAAGAAGGTTCTGCAAGTATTTTTGTGCAACGTAACAATCCCAAAACATTCTAGTAACCACATGATGTAATGTTTTTTTTTACATAAACATAAACTTCTCCTGAAGTTTATGTTTTTGGAAAAACTTGCTGGCAACATGATGCAGGAATGTTCAATCAACTTTCACTTGAGCCAAAAACAAATGTTTCCAGAATGCTTTGGGAACTAAATCTTGTTGGCTGGGAGGAACAAATGCGTTGCGGTGAAATACAACACATGATATTTAGACCCACTTCTTTTATTGTGTGCTTAGGGTCTTTCTGAGCAAATACAGCTAGAGAGAGACAGGAGAACTGTCTGAGCTGTTCGTAAACGCACAAGAAAGATGGTTGATCGATTGATTGCTGAGTGTAATTCCCAGGATCTCAAGCGCCAACATTTCGAGTTGGTAAAGCATCCTGAGCTCAGCAAAATAATGAGAAAATAAGACAATAAGGTAGAAGGCAGAGTCTCTGCAGACACAGACATCATCACATACTTCTAGTGAGTCATAAGTGATGATTTAAAAGGATTTTTTTTTTTTTAAATGAATCTATACATTCTTTTTGCATATTATGCCTTTAAATAAACCCTGCTCGTATGCAAACTATGACAGAGGTGTTTGGAATTATTGTGATGACACTAAGCTGAAATCCTGTCTTTTTTCCTGATGTTTTTATGTTACATTACACATAAGTCTCACCGCACATACAGTCAGGGGAAGCCTCCATGTCTGAGGCTTTGTCACCTGGTTTTGTGCTGCACAGTAGGTGTTGCGTGCTGGAGCACTCTGGCTCGTATAAACTCATTACCAGCTCTCCACTGTTGACACAGCGAGTCAAATGGCTTGCTGCTGACCCATCTGCTGGTGCTGAGCACATGCGACTCACACACTCGCACATTCAGAGGAACACACACCTCTCCACACATGCTGCAGACGTAGATGAATGAGGCAGCCTGGAAACAAGCAGATAACCGAGCGCACACCTCACACCATCTCATACTGCACGCATCAAGATGAATGAGCTGGAAAGCCCTCGGACAATGATGCGCACATACAGCGGTTTAGCCAGGGGGAGCATTGTGTTTATACAGTATGCATGTGCAAAGCGTGTAGGTTTACATACAGTGTGATGAAACATTCAGCTGAGCATACGGTGTGTGGGACTGCGTGTGGATGGAAAGACTAAGGGAGAATCAACCGAGCTTATCCGGTGACCCAGTGAATGTGAATGCAACACCCCTGGCTGTGATCCATGCTGGCAGAGTGAAGGATCAGGTGACTGGATGGAGGGAATTAAAAAAGCTTCTCATTTCACAAGACAAACAGGCTCATCATTGTTTGGAAAGGCTTATGAACGGAGCCTAATTTCACCTGTGTGCTTGAGATACAAACATGACAGAAAGAGCATGCAGCACGGGCCCGTATGGGCCTATAATCTGCTGTTTACATGCCAGAGATACCAGTGATTAATGAGCATGTTTATGCTGTCAATTAAGTCCTGATCTCGCTCATTAGCGAGCCTCCTCTAGACGTTCCAATGAGGTCGTCTGCAAAAAAAAAAACCCACATCACAGCAGCTGTGTCATCATGCGAGTTCTGGCTGCATTAAAACAGCGACTGCTGCTCACATCCATGTTTATGGTAATGGTGACGGAGCGTCATGACTTGGCAGCTACATGTCACTGGAACGGTGAGCAGGCGGTTTCAGGCTGGTGGAGCGCTCAGTCTCTGCTGCCATCTGCTGCTCAGAAGCAATAACAGTCACTCAAAAGGTGGATGTGGGGTCATTACCATACGAGCAAGGAAAAATAAACATGAGTCACCAGCGACACCTCGTCCGCTCCTCTTCGAATCTAAGTCTTACTTATTCAGTTTTTTAACAAAAATTTTCTTTTTTTTCCTTTTTTGTCCCATACCCTCCTTATGATTTTGCTTCTGATTTACAGGAGTGTTCCATGAACTTAGTATCACACTTCCATAAAGTTGAGGGACACACAAAAGTAAGATTTTTCAAAAGAATGATCAAAATTGAAGACACAAAGGGTTATGAAAACCCGACTTGTAGATCCTGGTACACATTAAGCTCCAGAGATGCTGGATAATGCATTTCCAGTTCGGGCCCTTCCCTGCGTGGCATCTTTCAAACTCTGCACCTCCGGTTTTCAAAGCAGACCTTCTGTTAAAGGAAAAGTTTGACATTTTAGGAACTACTCTGATTTCTGAATAGATTAATACTGTCTATCCAGCAGCCGGTTAGTGTGACTTTCTGAATGTACAATTCAGGACGATTTGTTTCAGTTGGCATCCTCAATCTGCAGTTTTAAAGTCACCAGGAAACAACAACAAACTGTGATAACAACCTACACACCAAAAATGGCAAATTAGCACCTAGGACGCTAATAGTACGTAAACAGCTGTCAAGTTTTTTGCAGTAATGTTTTCATTTTTATGCCTGAGCTCAGCTTCCCATCAGCAAATGTTCCACCAAAACAAGTTAACCCCTCCCAACTGTGATTGGTTTGGAGAGATACATACAAGCTATAGCATTCTTCCTCCATGGCCAAATGATCATGTGTAAAGCTAGAACTTTCTGCAGCAGTGAGCACTGTGGAGATAGGCCTGACTATGCAAGACTAGCAGCCAGTTAGCTTAGCATAATTATAGCTTGAAGACTGAAAATTTGGGGGGGGGGGGACTTGCCTGGCTCTGTCCAAAGGTAGCACCTCTAAATCTCACTTAAGTCTGAAGTGTGAAAACATCTTATTGTGGTTTTCCAAGGGTGAGGGTAATGTGTGATTTCTTTCTTGGCTGAAAGCAGCGACTTCCTGGAGTCTTGTCATCACCATGAGGTTGCCACATAACTAACGGAGACTGCAGGCTAGTTGTGCCTTTTCCAGTCTTAAAGCCACAGGCAGGCTAAGCTACCAGCTGCTGATTGTAGCCTCATATTTACCGGACAGTGACATCAATCTCATCTTCTAACTAGCGGCAAGAAAGCGAATAAGTGTATTTCTCAAAATGTCTTATGTCTCCTCCTTTTTGCTAAGCTACGCTACACATTTACTGTACATCTACAGATTTAAGAGTGGTATCAATCTTAACACGTAACTCTGCATAAAACGTAAATAGGCATATTTCTGAAAATGTCGCCAATGTATTCTTTTAAATGAGAAGCTGTAGTCAGGAGGAAGTTAGCTTAGCTCCCATCCTAACTTGTCAACCTGCATCTCTGTCCCTCACTTTAAAAAAAAAGCCTAAATGTAAAAATGAGAATTTGCAGTTAAGCTAAACAATAACCACCCCCCATGGCTTCAAACTCAAACTCAACATGTCCAACAATTCCTTTAAAAATGTGTAGTTATGAAGCTGAAGCCAAGTCAACCGTGATGATGCGATTATCTGGGGACTTGACAAAGCTCAAAGCTCCCAGGGCCACAGAAGACATTATGCAAGTAGTAAACCCCATGACTCATAACCTGACCTTTATGTGTTCCCCTTTAGGTTATACTCGGAACATTTAATCAATTTCATTGTGTATGCAGAAAAATGCATCATAAACATGACTTTCAATGATCCAATCCTTTGTGTAAAGTCAATTTTATTTATTTCTGATTCATAGAAGCATTTTTAGAAAATATACTCGTTTTCAGGCCTGCAAAATCAGATTAAACCTGTTCGTGATCCACTGACTGACTTAAATACTCTTGAAGAGATGGGAGTGCTAAGTGCATGAAAACACATTTCTCAATCATCAACATCAGCATACACCAAAAGCATACTTACAAACACAGTTATCAAATGATATATTATCACAAATAAAAACATGATTGTTAACTGGTCGAGTACCACAATGGTTAGTGCAGTTTTATATTCAGTATTTACACCTCCTTTAGAATAAATACAGTACAAACTCACTTTTAGTCGTCACAGATTGTCAGTAAAAGACAGGGAGGGGAGGGGATGAGAATTCAGAGTATTGTCATTATTAAATGAGTTTGCACGAATGCATAAAACAACAGTTCATGATGGGCACACTGGAGAGACATTGAACTACTGTGTGTGCTTGTGTGGACGGTATTTTATGTACTGCAGGTCAGAGCTTCCCTTATGCCTGAGAAAAACCATAGCAAGTGCAACCCGTTAAAAACAGAAAGCATACAGTACATGCATTTTCAGCGACGAATGTTTAAATGGATTTAAAAAGGAAAAAAAACAAAAAAAAACAAAAAAAAACACAGCTGCTGTTGGATCTTTGTCAGTTGAGTCCACAAAGTTTTAAAAGCTCGTCTCTCTCCAGTCCTCCGTGTTCAAGTCTTTCGTTCCCAGCCAGCTTCTCCTGGTCCACTGGTAACGTCATAACGCGTCTCTGTTACCGAGCTGGGGGCTGTCATAACCTAAAGAAGCAAATTTAATATGAAAACATGACTTTTAAAAGCTGCAGAATGATACAAGAAATGATCGGGAATGGACCAAGCGATTCTGTGTAATGTGAAAGGTGTGAAACCTGCGTCAAATTATCACCCAAACCAGCAATTCCCCCACTTCTACAGAGCAGTTTAGTGCGTATTAGCTCATTGTTTTGGTTTTACAGCCTATAAACTCCACTTTCATTAACACCGTCTCCAGCAGCAGACACTTTTTTCGGCACAAAAGTACTAAAAAACCCACTGTAAACTACCAGCTCAGCACCATAACAGACAGATGTAATTAGCGGCTAGTGAACACAGTGAAGCTGCTACAGTAAAGAGCCAGAAATTGAGGCAAAGTCCCGCCACTTCCGGTGGACCAACATGGGACCACGGAGCAGGCAGGAAGTCAGATACAGAACAAGCAGAGAATCCGGTCGATTTTCAAAATAAAAAAAACCCTGTGAAGACTTGCAATCATAAAAACAGACGAAAAAACCCCTGAAACTGTTTAACTACGTAGCCTACGTATGCATGGTAGAAGCACAAAAATCAAGGGAAAAGGACAAAATCAAGAAAATCTGTGCCTTCATTCTGGAGGAAGGAGGTGAAATGTGCTGTGTTGGTGTTGGTATATTGAGTGTGGTTCACTGCACGATTACACAGAAAACTAAGTGGTACTTTACTATACCTTTTTTTTTTTTAAACAGAGAACTTTTTGTTGTGATGTGAACTGGCATACATCACACATGTAATTCATGGCTCAATTCAAAGGGAATCAAAAAATGATTTGTCCCATGAGGGACACCAGAAGGGAGGGACTTTGCCTCTTTATTGCCCTCAGAAATTGGTGGAGACCCAAAAAGAGCTAAAAGTAGAGTGAACGTTAGAGGTAAATTCCTCAATTTAACACAAACTCCAGATGAATGCTAACGTTGCACAAGTTTCCCGTATCAACTTTAAAAAGGTTACTTCTGTTAATCCCAAATGTAGCGCCAAAACTCAGAGAGCATAAACTATGCAGTTGCTCTCAGCTTTGCACAGCCTGTATTCTTTTGGGATTTCTGACATGCACCTCCTGCCAATCTTCTTTTCAACCAAAGCAGACACCAAAAGAAACCCCCCTCTAAATAAACAAACCAACTGCATTCTTCCTGCTCAGTACCAAAAAGCAGAAAGAAACAGTTATTGACTAGCCAGTACACACAGTGGAGTATTTACTATAGCAGCTAAATGGTAAAAAAAAAAAAACATTCATTAGGTGGAATAAAACACAACTCTAAAAGAATGTTGATGTTGTTCTGTGTGTGCTGGAGGCAGGGTGCAACAGTTTGTTTACACATCTCCATATTCATTTTAAAAGGTGTGATAATATTGTATGTCAGATGTGTTTTGTTTGCGCCGCTGCCCCCAAGTGGCCATAAAAAATCAATTGATGCAGCTTTAAGTTTGTCAAACTTGGCAATAGGAACAAATTGATTTTCCACAAACAGAATGAAACCCACAGATCTTTCACTTTCACCGCGCACAGGAAACACATGTGACAATGTGCCTATTGTCCAGATTGATGCATCAGCCTCTCTAAAATGCAACCAGACAGGGCCCAGAGGAGCACTTATGTTTCACACTTTCTATATAACTGACTTTCATGCCATCACTTGTGACATGTGGACTCTTTTATCATTCTCACAGTGACGGTAATTGAGTCCCCTGCAGCAGGTTTTTCATATACAGTTCCGTATTACAGAGGTAATTGGCAGTGGTTTTGCCATGTCATTAGCGGCCCTTGAGTTCCGCTGCCTCAGGGTTTTCATCTTCGGTGCCAAACGGCTCAATGTAGAAACTGATGATGAATCAGCCATACATGGCTGCCAATTATCTCAATAATGGAACATAGTAGTTTCAAAAAAGAATCAGCTCCAATTAATGTGGGAATGATAAAAGGTCCTTATTTGAAAAGTGGAGAAGTTCCCGTCTAATAGCACACTTATCCAGGCAGTGTCAGATCCGGCTGGCAGCTGCAACGAGACGTTTCTGGAAAACCGCCAGATTGCATCTTTAAATTTTGTTTTATGATCTCTTTTCTTTTGGGCAGCCATTTAGAAAATACTGGAACAAGCATGCACTCAATATGTAAAGTATGACTCATCCATGTGCAGTGCCGTGAGGAGTCGACACTAATGAGTTTTTGTAAAAGTTTTTGCTCAACTGTCACTGGCTTTGAATTAACTTCAAAGGACTGTTTGAGTTAATTCGAAGCGGGGTTGTTTGAGGTACGTTGATAGTCAGTGCATTAGTTACGGTAGATGCCGGGCGACACACACCCCCCAGGTAGGAGAAGCAGAGAGGAGCACCAGCATGGAAGCTAAGCAGTGAACTGCTGCAGACAGGATGAGCAACAAAATATTTTAGCCACTTAAAAACTACGTATAAAATGTCAGTTTAAATGTACGCTGTATTTAGAGTATTTCCACCAGTTTACTTTGCCATCACACAGCCTTTTCTGATGGAAAAAATATGTCAAATATCGCTCTGTCTCACTCAACCAAACTCTACTGGCAAAATCAACTATTTTACCTTTCAGAACACAGGAGTTGCTTGTCTGTCACTGCCGCAATTTGTGAGTCAGTTTGTGTTACTGCGTGACCTCTGTGCTTAGAAGAGTTTATTTGGACTCACCGAATTCACACAATAACACAAAAAAATGGACTGAGGCAGCAGTAGACCAGCAAGTCCAGCAACATGCTCCGCAAGGTAAAAATCTCTGTTTTTGCAATGGAGGCTGGTTGGTTTGGAGAGAGCGATATTTGACTTATAGAACAGCGGTTTCCTGTCAGAAAAGGCTGTCTGACAGAAAGGCAAAGCATTGAAAATATTCTAAATATAGCATACACTTAAACTGATATTGATTTTTTAAGATGGGCCTTTTTAAAATTAGCTTAGCTTAGCTTCTGTGGGCACACCGACCGTCATGTACTTTAGGCAATACTATCAATCAAGTACCTCAGTTCAAACAACCCGAACTATCCCTTTAACTGAATTCCTTACAGCTTTAGTAAAATGAAGACAAAAATAATTTTGTATGCATGCAAACTTTTCCTGCTCCATGGTTGTCATACCACACATATTTGCAGGAGGTGAAACAGATACATACACCTGGTCCCAGCAGGGTAGTCCAGAGATCTGTTTCTGTACTGGGGGAAACAGGGCTTTTTCACAGGGAATCTGCGATCTGAAGACCTCTCCAGATCGTAGGGGCTGTCGCGTTCCATGCCTGAGGGGAGATGGCATGACACAGACACATAGGAGTGGGGTGTGGGAACTGAAAAGAGGGGGGGGGGTTGTGGGATAAAAAAAAAAAAAAGCAGTAATGCAGTTCACAGCCAGCGAGCTCTACAGGCCCGGGAGCACATCAAATAAGAGACTGCATGCTGCTTTCATTTGATAAAAAATAACAAAGGCATTGCACCATTGTTATGAATTATGAACCAAAACAGCAAGACATGACTCAGGCAGCCGTGTGTGTAACTGAACAGCATGCATATTGTGCATATCATGTGTGTGTGCACAACAGCAGGGGCGCTGTAACCACAGTGTCAGACATACAGTACCTATGTCAAAAGAGTTGGACTTCCTGGTGTGACGTGATGTTGCCGGAAAGCCATTATGACCCTCTTCCTCGTCTGGTTGGTGAAACAATCATAGTCATCATCATCATCATTATCATCCGCACCATCTTACTCTGTCCATATGGCCTTACAGCATACAGTTTTCTGTCTCCTAAATGTCTGGAAGTTTATTCTCCGAAATTAGCATTAGCAGCTACAATGACTATACAGAAAAAGAAAAAAAAACGTTTGTTGATGGCTTTCTACATTATGTTTGTCTGACTTCCTAGAAAGCCAGGAAGTCCCTAATGTGTTTCCTTGCACAAGGCGCAGCACGCTTCAGATTTGTTATTTTCAGCAGGCTTCAATCAAGCACTACATTTGTTCTTTTTCAAGCCAGATTTAACAGAACTTGTACTTGTACTAATGATAGATTAAAGTAAGGTTAATTAACAGAAACAATTTGAACTTATTACTTCAAGAAAAAGCTATTTTTCGATGAGAGGAGATGCCACGTTAGTCCACACACCACATCATGACACACCAGCTGGGTGATGAATTCTGACCTGGCTGCACAGTTTGCATTAGTGGGCTTTGTTTTGTAGTTGTTTGAGAGCGTTCAAGACAATTTTTTCACCGAAACACATTTAAAAGTGAGACTGGGGGTAAATGCATCATAATGCAATCTATTTTTTAAGACCTCTAAAGTCGTATTTAAGACATTTTAAGGCCTAAAATTCAGAAGATCTGATCCGAAAAGTAACAGGAACAGGAACAGTTACAGAACCTTGACTGGCAGGATCTGCTGCTTCTGTCCCAGGCTGGGCAGACGCTGGCGGGCTTTTCCTCTCAGCGGTCCCCTCCTCTTGAATGATTGGCTGAGCAGGAGGCAAGCCGCTCTGCTCAGTAGCTGGCTCTTCACCTGGACTGAAGGACGAGGTTTTGGGAGAGGGCGCGGCCTTTTCCGGAGAGGTCTTGTCTCTCGAGAGGTCGAGACTGGGCTGATGGAGGAACGCAAGATGTTGCGCATCAGACTCTGCTACATGAATGAAAGCTGGCACAAAATGTTTCTTCTGTTTTAAACATACCTTATTGGGTATGAGAGGACGTTGTCCCTCTGGCCCTCGCGCTCTCGGCTTCTCTTCGTGCTTCCTTTCACTCTGGTCTTCTTCTCCCATCAGCCGTCCTGCCTCTTCTGGTGAGACACAAACACAGTCAACAAATTCCCTGAAATGATCTGTCTACGCTTTGTTTGAATATAACAAGAAAAGAAAAACATCAGTATGAATGCTGACAAGCAGAAGGATGATTCTGTAATTGGAAATGTAAGCTGTAACCAGGCCGGGACTGAAATCACTGCCAGTATAAAATAAACAACAAGCAAAACACCTGCAATTATGGACTGAGTTGCCGGTACATTTTTGTGTTAAGTGCTCGCTAAAATTTCCAGAGAGACAAAAATTGGCTGAACATGTTTAAATGCTAACTCATCTGTAGTTAACTTGGGGAAAAAATAGCAGCAGTTATTATTAATAACTTTCTGCTGTCCACATATTGCAGCAGGTTTTTTTTTCAATTAGAGCATAAAGGTGAACTTTTCTGTATTTTTTCTCCATTTTTAATGTCAATCTGTCGACTTTTACATCGATTTTATGGCGCGACCTGTCCTGGCCTCTGGCTGTTGTACTGACCTTTTAATTCCCTCTGAGCTACAGTGCAGTCTATAGCTTCCTTTTCTAGCTGAGGTGGTTTGGCTCATTACAAAGTCTAGACCTGAAACTAACAATAGCCCTTAACAATGACCCTCGCTCTGTAAAGGCCCTTAAGAGTTCAGAACAGCATACTTTTGTGACAAGCCAATCAAATCTCTGTCCACTACTGTATCTCTCACTGAACTCACTCTGACAGACTTGTTTTGAACAAAAGTTCTTTTAATGATGTTGATCTCATTTTTCATATTGCTTCTTCTGAGCTTTTCTCCAGAGATTACTATCTATACGTTTCATTCTACATACAGATCTGATAAACCATAATTCACGTGAGATTGTCGGCTGTAATTATTATTAATTGAGGGCCCCAACCTGATCCAAAATGTACCATGTGCTGCATTTTAACGCCAGCAAGTGCATTTTGAAAAAAAGTGTGTAATTACACAGAGCCAGCCGGCTTTCTTTATCATCTAATTACAGTAATTATACCATGGTACTGCAATTTATCTGACTGATTCTGAATTGCACACAGAACCTTTACAGTGTTTTGCCAACTTCTTTGCCTAATTTTCTAGACGGAGTTGAAATCTGCTACATGGTACTATGCTACATAAATATTTTTTACAGCTCATCACTCATCAGAGCATCAGAATGTTATGTTTGCTGTTTGCTCTGATGCTCCAAATTTAAATTATTGTTTAATTCTAAACTAAACATCAAGGCAAAATACACCACTTTGAATGTGGGTGTTCGGTTCAGTGTTGATGGTAAATGTAGTCAACTGAAGCGATGAACTCCTCAGTTTGTTGGCCAAGAATGCTCACAGAGCTGTGCCGGCAGTGCCTACATGTACCAGAATGCACTGCATGCATTAGTCATCCAGCATCATGCCCTCTGGCTACCCAGAAGCTGAAACTAGAAATCCAGGAGGAACAACAGATTTTCCAGCAGGAGAACTAAGTTTTCTCAGTCACCATAGTGTGTGCTGATTTATTGTTTCAACTTACTACATTTGCCATCAACATGAACTGAACTTTT